>RJWH01005711.1:53255-70205 GCA_004363575.1 Solenodon paradoxus | reverse complement strand
ACATGGAGACGGGGGACACAGGATGGGGGCAGGTGAATGTGGGGGGCAGACCCTGAAGAACTGCACTTTCTCGGGTGCTTGCAGGGAAGCTGGCTTCCCTCAGTCCTCACGCGCTCCGCGGGGACAGGTGGGGCTCCCACTCAAAGCCACGGTGACTGGCTTTGACCCCTCGTGGTCGTGCCCTTTACCAGTGACTCACAATGGCCTTCTCCATAGAGGAGAACAAATGGCCATCGTGCACTCGAACCTCTGCTGGGAAGCGCTGTGTGAGGCACCTGAAGTGGACAGGTCATGCATGGTGACCCGGTTTGATGGGCAGGTTCCGGCATGGGAGGGTGGGCTCCAAGCCCTCTCCAGGGCACGGTCCCACCGATGAGCTCCCCTTGAGCAAGGCAGCTCCCGGCTCTCTGGGCCAGGGTGCCTTGGCCCCCGGGACTCAGGCCTACCGTGCAGCCTTGTAGGTGGAGGAGGGGCGTCGCCCTGGGGCAGAACCCCTGCTGCCAGCTGTGAGCCTGCTATGTCCCCCATGCAGCTGAGCGTGGGCTGAGAACTTAACTGCACCGTGGAGGAGACAGACGGTGTGCAACCTGTTGGTCAGAGGTCGCAGAGAGCCTGTCCTCATGACAGAGATGGCGCGCTGGAGAGCAGAACCGGGTCGCCCCGTGCCTGGCCCCGAGCTCCTCGTGACCCTCCCTCACAGGCCTGGAGGACTCAGCAGCGTTTTCGCCTTAAATCCTGGCCTCACACGAGACATTTATTTCTGTGTGTGAGGTTCCCCAGTGGTGGCGCTTTGTTGCATCAGCCCTCAAGATGGAGACAGAGACGGGTCCCACATGGTCATCTCAAGGTGGGCTCCCGTGGTCAGCAGAGGAAGGAGCAGGCAGATGGCCCCATCAGAGAAATGAAACTTGAATTGAGTCGCTGTTTCCCTACGCCCTGTTGAGATGGGCAATTAAGTGATGCAGCAAGTTGAAGATGTCAGCTGTGGACAGTGCACGCTGGTACCCAGTCGGCCATCACTCTGAGGCACCCCAGGCACCAGGGGACGGCATGTGTGGTGCTGCCCAGCAGCCGGGGTGTGGCGCAGGCTCTGCAGTGTCATCTGTGTCCTGGACTCTTCACACAATGACAAAATCGCTCAGCAACCAGCTTCTTGATGCTTCGTGTAAACTTACTGGGGAGTCATTAGTCAGAGGTGGGGTTCCCTCTGTGGCCGACTGTGGGCTGGGCGGCCAGTGCTGCTCCTGTCTCGGTCCCTGCCTGCTTTCGTTATGAGTCCAAACAACCCAGTGGTCACTTTCTAGCTTCCTTTGCAGCTAAGGGCGTCCTCGGGACCAGCTGGGCAGAGTCCGGCATCCCGGGACAGTGCTGGCTCTCCTCATGGAAGGGGCAACACTCAGCTGCTCTTTTCTTGGCCTTGACCTCAGTCCCCTAAATAGCATGGGGTCCCGGGGGAAGGCGGGCAGGCCAAGAGACACAGGGCATGGCCCTGCTGTCCTCACACCACTGAGGGGCAGTGGCGCGTAGCAGGGAGAACAAACACCTGGTGCGCAGATTTAAGGGAGGCAGCCTATTCCTGTGGACAGACACCCCCCGCCAGAACCCACAGCTCCACCCCCTCAGGTAAGATGAGGTGCCTGAGGGGTGCAGGGCTCGGGGCCAGCAGCACACTCATCCCACCACTGGTTCCGTTTCAGCAGAGGTGCAGAGGTGCGTATGCTCAGGACACCTTGCTCCTTCGCCCCACCCATGCTGGGTCAGACCTTTCATGCGTTCACACGCCATCCCCTGCGGTCACCTCCATAGCCTGGCCGTACCCCAGTGCCACACTGGCCTTCAGCTCAGAAAGCCTGACACTAGCAGAGCACTGGACTCAAGCACAGAGGCGCTGTGCGCAGAATAATGGAAAAAGAGAGAAAGGCTCTCAGCACGGACAACCCTCACGAGTAACAGAATAGTATCTCATTTTATAACAGAGATTCTCACCTTCAAAGCTGTTACAGGCTGGGCTGTGTCTCCAAAGCTATGCTGAAGCCCTAACCCCCTGTACCTGCCTACGTGAACTTTCTGGGAAATGTGGCAAAGGTAGGTGTGAGCAGTTACGGCAAGGCCGCACGGGACGGGGCCCCAGGCCCGAGCAGCAGGACACTGGCACACAGGGAGCACCTCACGGTGCCGGAAGCAGAGATGGAGTGACATGGGTACAAGCCAAGGAGCCCCAGGGCTGTCTGCCCTCCCAGGGGCTGGAACAGCCGGGAGGGTTTCTCCCTTACAGGTTTCTGAGGAGCCGGCCCTGCTGGACGTCTCATCTCACACCCTTGGGATCCTGACGCGACACAAACATTTCTGTTGTGGCTGCTGTGTTTTTAGTCCTTTGGGCAGGCCTGGGACACCGAGAGGCTGAGGGACATCAGGGGACTCCTTGGCATTTGGGAGGCCCAGTCCAGCTCAGCTTCTGGATGGGCCTGTGTCTCTTTCCAATTCTGGGGCCAGCGTAGGGCTATGAAATGGAAGCATCTCAGCCACCACCAGCCAAGATTTCCCTCTTTGTCTGCAGGCTGCAGGCTCCTGGGGAGGGGGCAGTGCCCTGGTGGGGGGTGAGGGAGAGGGGAGAAAGGGCCTCAAGGCTCACCTCACTCCCACCCACATTCCTCCCTGTTCTGAGTGGCCACCCCTGGCCAGAAGCCCAGTGCAGCCAACCCCACAATTTGCCCCAACTCTGGGCTTTCGGAATCTCCTTTGTCTGGGTATTTATGATGCCGACTTGAGCCAGATCACAGCAAACCAGTAGGTGCCTCTGCGCCCAAAATGGAAAATTAATTAAATTGAAGGCTGCAGGTGATGTCAAACAAATTAACTGTGTCTCCTCAGTCTAAGTCCCCAAACCTTGACACCAAGTTTACTTAGGATGCGGTTTCTCTGAGTGAAGTAACATAGGCTTAAAAGACCAAACCAGGTGTAGCAGGGATTACGGGAACGGATTCAACTTTAGGAACTAGGTCAAAAGGGAGGCTTCACCCCGTGCCTGGCAGAGCTCAGCGGCCGCTGAATTATTCATGCCGACGTGCGCCCCACTGTTTTAAACTAGACAATTGAACACTGGCTTGGAAGGTCGTTAACACCCAGAAAAAATGCAAATGGCTTTTCCATCTTTTTAATTGTCATAGAGAAAGAATCACCACCCCATGGAAATGAAACGGGAGCAGGTCCGCTCCCTGGTGGGGACGCTCCCGCCGACAGGGGTCCGGGAGTGTAGATATCTGCGTGTCCCTGAGCGGCCCTGCTCCGCAGAGACCGGCTTTATGGGTGAGGAAGGAAATTGTGGAGCTATTTAAAGCCCTGCTCTCCTGTGTGAATAATAAGGAGCCTTTTTCTCCAAGAGGGTGGAATTGGGGGCAATGTGTAATTAGCCTAGAAACCCCCTCGCCTGACCACCTGTGGAAGAGCGGTCCCGGGCGGCGTCCCCGCGTTGGAGGGGCTCTTCCCCAAGCCTTCATCCCAGAAGCCTGCCGAGGGGTGGGAATGCCCCCAGCTATCCGCTCCATAATAGCACTGGGAACTGGCCTCCCTCAGCCCCCAGCCCGGCCCCGACTTGTCCCGAGGAGGCTCAGGCGTGCGGGGTTCATGTGTAGGAAGCAGAGTGAGCGTATTTGAACGGGGTGAGCAGGTTTGACCCTGCACTCAGTGTCTGCACCCTGGATCCCTTCAGGCCAGGGACAGGATGGCAGCGTCCTTCAGGAGGCCAGCGTGTCTCAGCGGGGCTGCGACCCTCCCCGCCTGCACTCCTGGGCGAGCAGAGGTACAGGTCGGGGGTCGAGAGCAGGGTGTGTGTGCTGATGCCTGGGGTGCAGCGTGGGGGACCCAGGCGGTCCCAGGGTAGCCCCCCTCTGCAGCAGGGACTCGCGGATCTCTGCGAGAAGACAGCCGGGCCGGGTGACGGCGCCTCCCGACCACGCCGCTCAGAAGAGGGGCTCTGACCCAGTGGGCCGGCTAGCGGCCGTGCAGGAGATGAGACAGCTTTCGGGATGATTCCCGATGGGAAAGCACACGGGCTGGGGACGTGGTGTGCAGCCAGGTGTTGGCTCCTCGGGACACTGTCCCCTAACAACTGGTCAGGGAAGAACTGACAGAAATCCCTCCTGTCCACACAGAACGCCCCCCAACACGCCCGTGCCCCAGCCCCCAACTGGAGAGTGTGTCATTGCTATAGGCAGGGTGTCCCCTAAAAACTCCCATGTTGAAATCCCAGGAGGTGGGCCTGGGGTGTTCAGGTCACGATGGGGAGCCTCCTGAATGGGCTTATTAGGGGACCCCAGAGGACTCCCGGGCCCTCCTGGCACCCAGGACCAGCAAGAAGCTTCACCTGTGGCCAGGAAGGAGCAGCCCCTCACCCCACCCCATGCACGGGGCCAGCAGCTCAGAGGAGCTCCCGTTGTGGGTGAGCCCTGACCTCTCCTGGCCACTGCCTCTGTTCCAGCCACATAGGCCAGGACCGCTGCCACAGGGGACGGGGCGGTGGTCTAGGGTCCTCCGGGGTGCCAAGCACTCACGAGTCTGTGGAGGAAAGCCAGAGGGCGGCCAGGAGAAACTGGAGACGTGGGGACGGAAGCAGAGGCTGGCGTGAGGGCCCACGAGCCTCCCGCAGCTGGAAGAGGCACCAAGTCTCCTGCAAGGAGCCTCCACCGCAAACAGCCCCAGACCGCTGGTCTTAGCCACGAGACCCACTGCGGGCTTCGGGCTGGGGACTGTAGGGTGACAGGGATGTTTCGTAAACCCCTGGGTTTAGGGCAGCTGGATTTATCACAGCAGTTTGTTACGGGAGCACCAGAAAAAGCCCAGCTCCCAGTGACTGTGCCCAAATGGAGTGGTCTCTCTGCAAATCGGACCCCACCGTGCCCTACTCTGAGAGTGGCTGCCATCCAAGAGGGCACCTGCATCCTGACAATGACTGAGAGCTGGTGGCCACAGAGTTGGGGTCTGGTCTCGGGGCTGCGGGCTCTGCAAGTCTGGGCCGCGCTGGTCACTCTGGTGCAGGGCACTGTGACCCGGGTCCTTGGTGCCCCACTCGGCTCCTGGAGATCAGGGCAGGCCCACTAGTGCGAGGAGGCGCCCCACTGCCCACTTCTCTGACATGCACCAAGGAAAGGGGAGCATCTGCCTTGAATGGGCAGTGACAGCCCACAAGCTGCCTGCTGGCAGCCCGCTGCTCCCCAAGTCCACAGCGACCCACGAAAGGGAGCCTTCCTTTCCAAGTGGGGCGCCGTCCCCCAGAGGAGAAAGCCCCACCACAAACCCCACACCCCATGTGTGAGGACAGCTGCACCGCACACACAAGCCACAGCTCTGTGACCCCCTGCACTCGTCCTCATAAGCAATCAGCATCCGGGCGTGCCTGGGCACCTAGCGGATAAGGCCGGCAGACGCCGTCCAGGCACATCCCAAGGAACTGGGCTTGGGACCTGGGGCCAGAAGAGCAACCAAGATGAACAACTAAGTAAAATAAAGGTACTTGTCTTCTCTCTCTCTACTGCCTGCCTGCTCGCTTTCATTCCTGCTGCACCTTTCCTTTAAAAAAAGAAACCAACACACAGGGCTAAGCAACACTAAAGGAAATAAAAGGAAAGAGGGTTGCAATAAAACGACATATGTATGAGCCCTTGCTGGGGGAACACCAGAGTCAGGGTGCTGCAGGCTGCTCTGTCCCAAGAGGCTCTGTCTGTGGTGCGGGGTTGCCGGTCATGGCCTACAGTCCGGCCACCAGCTGGACCACAACCCCCAAGGGGCTGTGTCCTCCACCTTGGGGACTCTGCCAAGAAGCGGCCCCCCCTGCTGAAGGCCAGGCAATGTCCTGGCAGGCGCACACTTCTCTAGGGGTATCATTGAACCCCACCAGCACCCCTTCCTCACGCTGCACCTCCTGCCCCTCAAGGCTAGCTTCATAGGGGGCCCCGTGCCCGGTCCCCTGGCCCAGTAGCTAGTTCACAGTGCCGGCCCCGCCAGGTGGGTGGCCAGACAGGACTGAAACGGGACTTCCCAGCACAGGTGACTGGGCCCGACCTGCTGAGGCGCAGGGCAAGACAGACCTGAGCAGCAGGGAAGCCCCTCGGTGGACAGGTGGAGGGGAGGCTCTGGGTGAAAGGGAGGAGGTTTTCTTTAAGAGTCTGAAGCTGGTGTCACATCACACCTATTAGAACGGCCACTATCAAGAAGCTGAGTAGTGAGCAGTGACGGGGAGCTGGGAGAGCCGAGCCCGTGTGCATTGCTGGCGGGAACGGGACTTGGAGCAGCAGCTACAGAAAACGGTGTGCGACGGTGTGCAGGACCCTGGCTGGACGACGATGCTCCTCCAGCCAGCCCCTTGCAGGCGAGCTTCCAAAAGGACTGAATCAGGTCTGGGTATTTTCACACCACGCTCACAGAGCGCTCTCCACAACAGCCAAGGGGTGGAGGCGACCGAGGGCCCCTGGCGGTGGCGGTGGACACATGTGGCCCGCACACACAGTGGGCACTATGCAGCCTCCAGAGGAAGGGACGCCCGTCCTGTGCCGCCCTGCAGCGAGCCGAGTGAGAGGAGTCGGTTCAGAGTACGGACACCGTCCGACTCCGAGGATGAGCTCCCGGAGGGGTCCACTCCGTCCACACAGAAGCCAGGCTGTCGGGAGAGGAAAGGGGGTGGTGCTTACTGGGGACATGGTGCTGTGTCAGAAGAGGAGGAAATTCTGGAGACCAGGGTGGTGAGGATGACACGCCCGTGTGAATGTGCTTAAACGCCGGTGAATGTTCCTCTCAACATGGCAAAGATACGAAACGTAATACCATGTTTTCACAATTAAAAAAAAACTTCATTTAATCACAGGAAATTTTAGATCAGACACCGCTTTCAGCATCCAATGTTTCCCCAGCAGCCTTCGTAAAGGAAACTTGGGTCCGCAACATTGAAAAGCCTGCCCTTTACCTAGCAATAGGCCCTACTCGAAACTCAAATCTGCCAAAAGGCAAAATGTCCATTGTGATCTCAGATTTTGCAGTGTCCCCTGCACCCGAAGCCCTGGTGGCACTTGGACTCATGAAAGAGGCCTGGGACCCGAGGAAAGCCATGAAGGGCCCGGCGAACTTCAGGAGCACCCGCAGCTCGGCAGGGGCAGCTGAGGGCCGGAGGGGGACCGTGCTGCAGGCCTGGGGGCCGCCTGCCTTGCGGCATTGAAGTACTTGACGAGGTGGGCACGGGAGCAGAACCCTCTCCCACAGGGACCCCAGCTAGGGAGCGCGGGCCCCCTGCACCGGCTGCACCCCCGTGGAGCCAACATGAGGATAGAGACGGCACAATTCCAAACTCCAAGTGCTTTTGAAAGAACCTCTGAAGTTCTTTCAGTGGCGTCTTCTGGGTATCTGCCCCGTAACCCGGCTTTCCTACTTGTCACTGCGGAATCACCAGCGTGTGATCTGGGGTGTGGTTCATGCCCACGGGGAATGCCACGCGCAGTGTCCACACTGTCTTGTCTTTCTCAAGCCACAGAAATTCTGAACTGCATCTGCGGCCAAGAGCGTGAGGGAGCGTCCGGGCTTCTCTGGAATCCACTTCGTAAGAGTGAAGAAGATGCCTTCGTCTGATCTCTTCCTCCTTTGTTCACGAAATACAACTTTCCTGCAGCCCCAAATGCCATCTCAGATCCCAGGGGCTGCCAGCACCCTTCCAGAAGGCCCAGCTATGCTGGGGCGTTACCTACCTTTGTCACCGTGCAGCCCTTGTCACCGATGCGCAAAAACACCCTGGCGTAAGGACTGTGGCCTCAGGAAGGCACCCAGCCACTGTCTGCACAGACACGCAGTTCTACCAAAAAAAAAAAAAGTACCAATTTCAGGCACACCTGGTGGAGCAGCAGTTAGGAGCAGTTCACACACCTCCAGGGTTCCCGGTTCAGGTCCCAGGACGGGGACCTAGGGGCAGGGGGGTTACAGCCAAAATGAGCAACCACATAAAATAAAGTGCTTCCTCCTCCCCTCTTCCTGCTGCCTCTGCTCGCCTTCATTCCTGCCTGCACCTTCCCTTGGAAAACAAGTGCCAGTTTCACTAAGAACACGCTAGAAGAAGCAGGGCGAGGCTGGTCTCAGTTACAGCTGCACGTGGTGCTCTGGGTGAAGGAAGGGGACCCCGCACACAGCCCAGGGCTGTCGGACAGCGGCGGGGGTGGGGTGACTGCCAGGCAAACAAGCTCCTTCTTGGCGGAAACCCATTTTACACGAAACATCATCTGACAGACGTTTCCTTAGAAACAAAGGAGTCTGGCATGTTGAGGGAAATCATGCTTGTCGCCGGTGATAAAATCTGATTTTTCAAGTGAAAAGCAAAATTTTGCATAAAATGCATCATCTCCCGTGAGCCGGACAGCTTCCCACTATTAAAGGCTTCTGGTGGGTCTGGTGGTGGCCTTGACAAGCGAGATGGTGTAATATCATTTAATGAGATGCGTTGACATGGGGGCTATCTTCCTTAGTCAGAGAACCAGTATTTTCCAAATGACTAGTGAACGAAGTGACAAACCTTCCAGGAGAAAAAGATCCATTCCTGGGTATGATCTTGTGGTTACAGTATGGACTCTGTAAAGCCCAGGAGCCCGGGTTCGAGGCCCGAGGCAAGGGAAACAACCAAGATGAACAGCTAAATAAAATAAAGATGTTTCTTCTTCCTCCTTCTTCCTTCCTGCTGGCTCGCCTTTATTCCTGCCTGTGCCTTTCCTTTGCAACAATTTGTAAAATCCATTCACATGCAAGATGGAGTGATGGATTTCAACGTGAGATGTTCATAATCCAGATTCCATATAGAACTAGCCTTTAAGCAACAAACCGTGTTGAATTTTGGTGTAATATCAAGGAAAGAATGTCATAATCATCTGACAAGTCTACTAAAGACTCCTCCCCTTTCTAACTGCCTCCCTATGAGAGGCTGGGCTTTCTTCTCCAGCTTAAACAAAAACAATGAATTGCGCCAGCAGAAATGAGAGTCCAGCTGTCTTCCGTTAAGCCAGACATTAAAGGAGGCTACAGAAATGTAAAACGTCACACTTCCAGGGAATGTTTTCCTGTGTTTGGGGAAATACAGTGTTAATTAAAATATGCATCAGGTCCTTGAATGACATCATTTTGTTCAACCTCATTTTGCTATAATGTTGACAAGAAAAAGAGAATGCGGGCCTTGGTTGAACAAAACACTGTTTTTGGAGGAACTGCTTTCACTATTTGTCAGGTAACTTAAAGTCGAAGTTTCCAAGACCCTGTGGAGAATGTTAGGTGAGGACTTACTTTGTTATTTAACATGATGTGGATTTTTATTGTCATGAATGGATCATTAATAAATTGGTTCAAAGCATTTCAGTTTCAATTTTTAAGTCAGTATCAGTTGTTGCATTCCAAACAAACAATGGATCCTTGGGGCCCTGGATGAATTCTCAGAGCGTAAAGGCTCCGGAGCCCCAAAGAGCAGGCGCTGCTGGGTCTGCTGCACCAGGACGGCTGATGACGACATACACCCACGGACGCGGCAGGGAGCCACAGTGCTGGGAATTAGCTGGCGGGGCCTGGCTCTGGTGCAGTCTGTGTGCATCCGGAGGAAGCATGATCAGACAAGACAGAGCAAGGACAAAAGGAAGAGACGGTCCAAGGTGGGAAGGGCTTTGGTGGCAGAATGAGGGTGTCTGGACTCGCCAGCACCCCCACAGCCTCGGTGACAATGCACACGGACACCTTTAGGATGGTGTGGCCACTACCAGCATTGGTGGACATCCCTGGGTGGGCCCAAGATCCAAGCACCCATGGCCCCTTTGAGGACTTGCCCTGGGGTGGAGGAGAGAGCAGATGCAGCATGGGGGAGGCAGGCGTGGGCTGCAGGCAGAGGCCAAGCCAGCAGCCCGCTGATGGCCAGGGGAGCCTGTGAGAGATGGCGGCATCCAGACTGCGTTCCAGGGCCTTGCCCAGAGCAACTGGTAACTCAGCAGACTGGGGGCCCCCAGTCAAAGGACCCAAAGGACTCGAAGGACCCCACTTGGGTTGTTCAGTTCAACGGATCCTTTAGAGCCCTAGAGGCGGTCAGGTCAGCGCTGAAGAGTCACCTCCATGTCCGTGGACAGTGACAGGAGTTAAGGCAAGCCCTTCAGGGCTGGTGGGAACTGGGGGAGGGGGTTTGCGGGGCAGGATGTGGGGGGAGGGTAAGTGGCGAATGAAAGATGAGAGTCCTGCTCTCGTTACTCCTGACTCCCATAGCTTGGGGAGTCCCCAAACCTCAGAGCCCCCTCTGGTGCCAGGAGCGGTTCACTGCCCCAGGGAATGTTTTCTGGGGCTGCTTGGGCAGAGCTGGGTTAGGCAGTGGGCCCATTCCCCGCTGGGGGGCTGTGAAAGCTGAGTAGCTCTGACAGGAGCAGGAGAGAACACAGCTTCTGCGTCCCCCCAGGAAGGCTCTCTTGTGGGCGTACTGGTCACACAGAATCATGGGAGTCTAATGCATCCCTTTCTCACGGGCCCCCCTCCACCATCTGTCCTCTCTTGCTCTCTCTTCCACTTCCAACCTTGACATCAGAGTTTAGGCTTTTCTGTGTGTTCACTAGACCAACTGTCCTCTCCCAAATTCAGTTTTTAAAACATGTCCTGACCCGCTGTTCCAACGATGCCCTCCCTGGGTTACACAGGGTGAGTGCTGCTGAGCATAATCCCTCCTGGCCTCTGACCTCTGACCTCCCTTCTCTTTAAGCAATTCCCTGCCCCCACCGCATCCCCCTCCTCCCCACCCCCTTGACCAGTCCTGGGGGAAACAGCGCTCAGATTTAAAATGTGGGTAAAAGGGAAGGCTTGGAATCCCTGGCTACTTCGGGGAGGTGGCGATTCTTTAAGGGTCCTCGCGCCGTGAAAAACAGCCGAGACCTACCTGGCGGGAAGGGCGGCCCGGCAGCCGGACAGGCCGAATTAGCTGATCTCTAGCGGGGTTCCCGGCCGCCCCCAGGCGCGCTGGAGCCCAGCTGTCCCTCCGGGCCCAAGAGCAGTGAGCACATTAGAGAAACCATGAAAGACTTTAATTTTAAAAGGCACTTTTGAACAACACAGCTGCTGCGGAAAGCAAGTCCAGCAGACCCGCGAGGCCCTGGAGACCCGCGCGAGGACGAGCGTGTTAGCGTTAGGGGGTCGCCTCCAGGGTCCGGAGACGCCAAGGGAGGGTCCCAGCGGCCGGAAGCGCGGGATCACTTTGGGCGTTCGGTGGGGGAGGGGACCGAGCCACCCCGCGAAAGCCCCCCGTTCAAGAGTCCGGACGAGCGGCTTTGAAGTCGGTGCTTGGCCGGCCCCCGCCCGGCCCCCGCCCCACGCGGCGCGGACCCGCGAGTCCCGGCCGTGCCCCCAGCTTTGTCGCTAAGCGCTCTTTGCAGCGGCTCATTGGACCACGTCGGTGGGGCGATCGCAGCCCTCTGATCTGTGAGCTAGGAAGCCGCTGCTGTTCATTCACAAATCCGCGCCGCTGGCGCTCCTGGCGCGGGATCCCGGGCTCGCGGCCGGGGGAGCAGGGCGCGGGGAGGGGCCGCTCCTGCCGCGCGCGCCCCGCAAGTCTCGGGATTTGGGGACCGAGGGACAGGCTTTGACCTCGGAGGAAAAGGTCACAGCCAAAAAACCACTTCCCGGGGATCGGGACTCCGGCACCAGGCCAAGTGTCCCCACGGGCCGGGTAGGCTCCTGCCACGGCGCATCCGCCCGGCCTGCTCGGCTCCAGAGGCGTCAGCGGAGACCCTGCCCCGCCGCCCGCCGCCCGCAGCAGGGCCGGCCGGGAGCCACAGCGCCCCCTCCCTCCCTCGCCGGGCGTGGCGGCCCGGGCTAGTCTCCAGGAAGCACCCCTAAAAGCAGGCTTGCCCTAGGGTTTTCGGTCTCTCCGATGCAGAGCAGGGAGGCCGGCTTTCCTCCACCCTGGGAGGAAACCTGCTCCCGGGCCTCGGTGGGTCTCGCCAGCCCGGGATCCCCTCGCCCATCCCGGTGCAGCAGGGAGGTGGGGAGGGACTTGAAAGGGGGTTCTGGAGTGGCATCCCAGCAGAGGCTAATTCTGGAAGAGGAGTACCATCGCCTCCTACCCGCACCCCACCCGCACCCCACCCACACCCCACGAGCTTGGCTGCCTGCGCTCTCGGCCAGACCCGCACACCAAGGGAAAAATCCAGCGCGGGTCTGCGCTCTCAGCCCGGGACTAGGAGACGGCTGCTCCCAGGGGAGAAGCTCTGTGCTTGGTGCCCCTCGACCCTTCTCTAGGTCATTCCTGGGTGATACCGGCAGCGCGGGGTCTTGCCCCTCCACAGAGCAGACTGAGCCGCGGTGGGTGCCCGGGGAATGCGCTCCCCAGCCAACCCACCCCACCCCAGCGAGAGCCTAGAAGGCCCGTCCCGGTTCCGCAGGGGAGTGCTCCCTGCGCCCCGAAGGCCGCAGCACCTCGCAGGCCGCAGCACCTTGCAGGCCGCAGCGCCGCTTTCTTTCCACTGGATTTTGCTTTCCAGGAGGTGTGTCCACTGCTGAGAGCAGCCGCCTCACCGGCGGAAAAGCTGCGAGCCAGCTTTTGCCGAGTCTCAGACCCTTTGGGGGTCTTCCGGATCCCAAACCCAGTCTGGCCACCAGCTGCGGAGAGTACCCGCCCAAGGTTTCCAACCCACCCAGACCCGGTTTCTATTTTCAAGGTTCAGCTTTGCGTGGATGCTTTGCACAGGAGCCACTGAACTTTTATCTGCAAATAAAACCACAAACCTAAGCGCTGCCCAAATGTGTCATTTGCCTGGGAAGCCTGCCCTTGGAGCACGGGTGCCAGGCCTGGGCACCAAAAATCCAGTCCTGGATCTGGACACCTCAGCCTCCTGCCCCAAGAGCGGGCCTGGCTGCTGCCAGGTTAGCTCTGGGCGTGAGCTGAGAGCTGAAAGTAGGCAGTTAATTAGAACAGTTCTCTTTTCCAGCTCCGGGTACATAGGGAGGTGTAAATCCCCAGGAATTTAAGGGCATTAGCTACATACGTGGGAAATCCGGGTGCGTATCCCGTTTCTCCCTCCTAGCCTGGTTTAATAGTGCAAATGGTGTAGAATTCCTGGTTTGCCGTCATCGCCTGGAACTGTTGTGTCTCAGGAGATTAACCGATGTGGGACACACAAACCCTGAAATACCATAACATCACACAGCACAACGCGGCTGTCACAGAGAAACGGAACATTTAGGGGGACTGGGGAGGGCAGAGGGCTTGGGAGGAGAAAAGGAGCACTGTACAATCTGGCTTAACTTGCAAATATGACTTGGTTGCCTTTTCCTTAAGTAGACGGGGAGCTGGGAGGACGGAATGGAAGACAAGGGACAACAGGGAGAGGTATGGAGAGGATGCCTGTCCAGGGAGGGGGTAGGGCCTGCGGGTGGGCCCGGAGTGCCCCAGCTGAGCCCACCTTGCAGGCTGGCACCAGGGACCACCCTACTGACAAAGGCCACCCTTTCCCAGAGCGTGTCTGTACAGACCCTGGGAAGGGACCGCATTCGGGCAGGCCCTGACACGAGGAGAGCTCCTCAGCTAGTATGTGTGCTAAAGAAACGCCAGATTGCTGAACTCGGTGTTACTGATCAATGATCTAATCAAGCCCAGGGACTGCTTGCATTTAATTCGCAATTTCGTTTCTCCTTTTCTATCAAACTATATGTCCTCTACTGCTGTTTGATAAAGGAAAAAAAGTCCATTCCAGGATGATCTTGAACATCGTTTTTGTAAAACAAAAAGAAAAAATGCCTATCTCCCTGGGGAGCCCAGTACAGAACTCTGCGGGTCTCCTGTGAATTTCTCCTCAGTTGTTGATGTTTACAGGGGGATGGTTTAGACCCTTTATTCCTGACAGAAAGCCTTGACTAATGACTTATCTCAGTAGCCATAGGCTGGGCTAGACTTCTGGCAATCCCTAGCCATTTACATCATATTTCAAAAAATTATAGTGCAAAGTCCCACACATGTGAGTTTATACTAGACTGGCCTCCCCGTATCACCTGTGACCTTTGGGGAAAGAAAGGGACTAAAAAAAGCTTCTGCTCCTTGGGATGAAGCAGGTGTTGGGGAGAGGCTTTTGAAGATCTTGTTTCCCTTCCAAAGGTCAAAGGGAAGACAATGGGTAGACACTAGAACTTCTTCCGCTCTTTCGAGGGCCACTTGCAGAGCGTGGCCTCTTAGCTCGTTTTCTGTCCGGCCCCTTCTGTGTGGGTGTGCTTCGCCAGCCCAGGCCGGAGGTGCTCCCTCCTCAGCGAATCCTGTTGCCAAAGCAATTTGACTTTGTTGACTCCGGGTGATGTGGGTGGTGACAACCTGGTAGCTGCCATTCTGCAGGGGCCCTTTCCTCCCGGTGAAGGTGTCAGGTCCTAGGGGGCAGTCTGTCTGACTCCAAGCCATGACCTGCACAGGCTGATCAGGGAAGAGACAAGTCAGACCCTAGAGCCTGGGTCTTTTTGGTGAAGACAGGACAGGGGTCAACCTCCAGTGAAAATGGGCCCAACTTCCAAAAGGGTCCAAACTAACCTGGGATTAAGAACAACAGTGAGAAAGGTGGTATAGGTGGGGCCCCAGGGGAGCAAGGCTGTCCCTCCCAAGAAAGGAAGAAAGGGCAGTCATGTGTGGCTAGAATCCCCCAAGCCCCCCAGAGAAAGTACCAGGGAGGCAGGAAATGAACCAGACAGGAGGAGATGTGTGTTGGGGGGGGTAGAGCCAGCAGCCACTCCCCACCTCCCAGCCCCTCTCAGCAGAAACCAGGTGGTGAGGGGGCTTTCAGCATCTCCGTGCTGCCCTTTGCAAGCTCTAGCTCTTCCAGGCTGGCACTGAGGTTGGGCATCGCACTGGGTGCTGTCCCAGTGACCTGGAAGGAGGACTGACTCCAGCAGGCACCACCCTCCCTACAATGCAGGGTGATGTGCTTCACACAGGCCACACTGCCGGACTCCTGCCACCTTCCCAAGCTGGGTGCCAGCCTACCCATTAGGTCCTCCTGGCCACACAGGGCTGGGAAGGGTGCACCAGGAGCCAGAAGCCAGGCCCCCACTCCCCACCTGGCTTCCAGTCTGGTCTGGGCCCTCCTTGCTCCTAAAGGATTAACCCTTTCCTTCCTGGGGCTATTCAGGTGGTCTGACCCCAGCCCACAGCCTCCTCAAACCCAGCTCCCCAAGATGGGTGTGTAGGCCAGCTCCTTCTGGGAACAAGCAAAGCAGCCGCACCCCAAAACACCACCAGGCCCCCAAACTGTCCCCCTTATTGGGGCCTTTGTCTGCAGGCAGTGGGGGCAGCAGTGCAGGAGCCCAGGGTGGCTCTCCACCAGTTTCCCTGCTCATTCTTAGCGGGCTCTCCCGCCGCCCCGCCGGGGTGAAGACTGCGCTCTCCGGAATTGTGGGGCGTCTCTAGCAACCGAGTGACCAGGCCCCCCTCGCCGGCGAACGCTGCTCCCCCTGCTTTCGTTTTTATTCCGTGTGTCCCCACGCCGGCCGAGAGAAGTGTGGGAAGTGAGGGGACGCCGAGTGGCCGTAGAAGTCATCCTCCGCCGGCCTCGTTTTGAAAAGCAACGCGAGGCCGAGTCCGCAGCCAGGCGCTCCGCGGGCGAGCGGGGAGCGCCGTGCGGCCCAGGCCTGGCGGCAGGAGCACCGGGAGGTGCCAGGCACCCGCCTTCAGAGGCCGTCGGCCACCTGGGCTCTCCGGGGCCCTGGTCATGCAGACGCCCGGGAAGCGTGGCGGGCGCTTCTCCGTAGCTCGAACCCTCTCCTGGTCCGGGGGAGAGCAGAAGGGATCGGTCCCGGCCTCCCTTCCAGTTGGGGAGAAGCTGCGTCCGGCGACGGTCGGCCTGCACGCCGTGGAGCGGCGCACCTGGGCCACAACCGCTTTCGGGTCGAGAGCGCGGGGAGCGCGCGCCCGGCTGGGTCCGCCCGGCCGGGCCGCAGACTCCGATCCGAGTCCTGGAACTGCAGCTCCGCACACCCCTGAGAGCACCGCCCAGCGGACTGGCAGATCCGGCAGGAGGTGGGGCTGGGCCCGAGCTTGGTTTCGAAGCTTCGTGAAACACTTCTCCACGTCTGTGTCCGTGAGACGGAGCCGCAAACCAACTTTCCGCAGCTGAGCCGCCGCGGCCCCCGCCCTCCTCGCAGGCCCTCTGCAGAGGCATTCTCAGGGATGCGCTTTTCTGGAATCATTTTCTCCTGAAAACGGTCGGCTTCGGCGGCTTGACCTCGCCTCGATGACTCCTCTTTGTCCCTTCTCCTTTCCCTTCTCCTGCATCCCGTGCTTCCCCTCCAGACCGATGACCCAGGAAGTCCCTTCTCCCTCAGACCAGCCTGGTATGCCAGCTGGGCGCCCAGGTCTCCAGGTTGCTGTCCACAGGCAGCGAGGTTTCCCTGGAGAGGCGGGCAGCTTGGCAGAGGCCATGTGAGGCTATGGACATTTTGGGGTTGGAAAAGCACAGCACTGGTCTCATCAAATCCAAGGCGGTCAGAAGCAAGTTCCCCAAGAACTTAGAAGGAACGTCTCAGGAGACACACCTGGGCTCCCGGGACAGGTGGAGACACCAATCAGGGATGCCTCTGCAGGAAGCGCAGGGCCTTGGGCCTTCTCCAACCCCTCCTTGCTCAGGAGGCCCAGAGTTATTGGACTGTGCCCTGGCAGCTGAGGATTAGGGTTCCCAGAGTTTCCGGAAATTGCCCCCTTTTATTCTAATCATATGTCAAATAGCCTAATTTTCCTAGGGGTCAGGCAGACAATGGGGTTTCCTTTTCTGAGACCCAAGGAGGACCCCTGAGAGGCACGAACCTAAATAAAAAAAATTGGTGAGGACCCCTGCAATGGAGGTGTGGGGGAAGCAGGAAGAGAGGTGTGAGTCACCCTAAGTGAGAAGGGGTTTCCCCACCTGTCCAGACTCACAGTGGCTCCACCCCCCACTGCCTACCAAC
>RJWH01005711.1:27393-53155 GCA_004363575.1 Solenodon paradoxus | reverse complement strand
AGAGCCAGGCATGGATGAAGGCTTAAAGCCACAAGGTGGCTTGGCGGCCACACTGCCAAGGGCTGCATGCCCACACCGCCTCCTGCCTCTCAGCAGCTTCCCTAGGTCGGGGCTGGGCTGGAGACTCAGCTGAGGAGCACTAGGCTTTCCCTCCTTTCTTTACTCTTCCACGCCTCTGTTCACAACAGTCCTTTAATGTATTAACACTCCCTCACCCTCAGGTTGCCCCAAAGTTGTTCTCCAGTGCACGTACCTCCATAAAATTGCATCTTAAATGATGGACCTGCTCGCTCAGGGTGACCCCGGGTTCGGTGGAGTGTCTGGCAGGGCCAGGACCGTCCAGAAGGAACCGAAGTGGGTAGGGGTGGGGTGGGGAGAGAACAGGAAACCAAGTCCAAGTTGGACACTGACAGCAGCTGGAAAGGCACTTTAGAAAGGGATAGAGAAAAGAGGGCAGGGGAGAAACAAATTGGGGCCCTCACCCCACCTTTTCACTCTGAATTCCCTTTTCAGTCCCCACTCTTCTGTGAAACTAGTTTAAAGGATTTTAAGACAAAGAAAATAAGGCCAATGGCCCCGAGTTGCCCCTCATTGGGGGATGAGGGGTTGGGGGCCTGATGACTGCAGGAATTGGGGAGGCAGACGTTCGGGGTATTTTTTGAAGGTTAGGATGAACCAGAGGCCCTTCTGTCCTCCCCCCACACCCCCCAAAAAAAGGGAAAAGAAAGAAAACTTAGGATCCTATGTTCCTTTATTCTTCATTCCCCACAAGAGCCCACTTTCCGTCTGGTCAGGTCTCCATGCCTGTTAGAGGACTGGTGCCGTGGAGGCCTAGCGGGTGTACGCACCTCCCTGCTCACGCACACGCATGCACACTTACAATACGCGTCTGCAGGAGGGTCCTGCGCACCAGCTCAGCATTTAAGGCGAAGCTGCCCGGTTGCCAAAGTCACATGTAAGTGCCAATGCCCCTCTCCACCAGCGAGGAAAGCGGACACAGCAGCCCCTTTGTATCAAGGCAGCTCATTTAATATTATTTATGCATTTTTGTGCAAGGAATTGTGGGATTTTCCCCACGGTAAACAATATGGAAATGTTTAAAATAGCAATCTTCCAGCGCGTGTCCACGTACGCACAACAGGGTGGCCTGACAGGGCTGCCGTGAGTGTCGCTCGGACCCCAGAGCCGAGGAGCGACGGAGAAAGCCCGAGCGAGAACAAGGAACGCGGTAGCGCATCTCGCGGGCTGCGGCTGCCGCAGCCGGAGCCGCAGGACGCGGCCTCTTTAAGGGGGGGAGGGGCCGCGGCCGCGGGGGAGGGGCGGCGGGCCGCTCCTGTCACCGAGCGGCCGGCGGCGTGTCACGTGGGCGCGCGGCGCCGCGGCCATTGGTCGGAGGCACGTGTCCAGGAGACCGGCCCGCGACGTCACTCGAGGGGGCTCTGTTAAAAATAAGAACAAAAATCCAGAGTGAAAGTGTCTCCGGTTGCGCCAAGTGGCCTGCACCCTTCCCAAGCCGCGCGGAGGCCGAGTGGCGGGGCCGTGCGCACGGGCAGGAGCGCGGGCGGCCCAGCTGGCCCGGCCCGGCGCGCGCCTCCGCCGCTCCCCCATGCGACTCGGGCCGCGGGGCTCGGCGGGGCTCGGCGGGGGCGCCCCGGCCCGCAGCGGGGCGGCGGCCGCGCGCAGGGGCCCCCGAGGCCGGCCGAGCGCAGCGCGGGCCCGCGGGCCTCCATGTGCATGCTGGCGGCGGCGGGTGTGCTGACCGCTCGCGCCCCGCACCCTCGAGGGCCGTCCGGGGCGCGCGGACGGGGGCGGCCGGGCGGCGGCGGCGGTCCGAGCGGGCCCAGGCGGGCGTGAGCGCGAGGACCCGCAGCCTGCATGCGCGCAGCTCCAGCCCCGGGCGGCCGCGGCGGCAGCGCCGGAGCCGGGGACACGCGGACGCGGAGCGCAGCGCAGAGCCCGCGAGGCGCCCCGGGTGCTGCCGGAGCGCAGTGACGGTGCAGCGTCGGGCGCGCCGCACACAGGACGACCGGACTCTTCCGAGTCTCCCAGTCGGGGCGCGGGGCGGCTCTTGGTGCTCGCTGACTCAACTCGTGGATTCGAACGTGGCTGTCCTCCGAGCGCGGCCGGCGGCTTGCGGGACCCCAGCCCTGGCCGCGGCCGCCCTCGGAAGACTCGGAGCCGGCCGCAGGGGTCTCGTGCGCGCCGCGGGCGGGCCGCGGGCTGATCGGAGGGCGTCCCCGGAGGAGAGCCAGTTTGGAACCCGGTGTGAACAGCATGGAGGAGAATGACCCGAAGGCCAGCGACGCGGCAGCGGCGGCGGAGGGGCAGCGGCAGCGGGAGTCCAGTCCCGGCGGCGGCGGCGGCCCCGGCCCGGGAGACGCGGACACTGGCCGCCGGAGGGCTCTGA
Organism: Solenodon paradoxus; assembly: GCA_004363575.1. Classification (NCBI taxonomy): domain Eukaryota; kingdom Metazoa; phylum Chordata; class Mammalia; order Eulipotyphla; family Solenodontidae; genus Solenodon; species Solenodon paradoxus. Next base: position 50,748 of record RJWH01005711.1, on the reverse strand, counting down.
TGCTGCCTGCAGCCCTGCAGGCGCCGGGCAACCACCAGCACCCGCACCGCATCACCAACTTCTTCATCGACAACATCCTGCGGCCCGAGTTCGGCCGGAGAAAGGACGCGGGGACCTGCTGTGCCGGCGCGGGAGGAGGACGCGGCTGCGGCGCCGGCGGCGAAGGCGGCGCGGGCAGCGCAGAGGGAGGCGGCGGCGCGGGCGGCCCGGAGCAGCTCCTGGGGTCGGAGCGAGAGCCCCGGCAGGACGCGCCCTGTGCTCCCGGGGCGGGTGGGCCGCTGCCGGCCGGCGGTGGCGACTCTCTGGACGACGGAGCAGGCGGCTCCAAGGCGCTCTCGCTGCACGGCGGCTCCAAGAAAGGCGACGACCCTGTGGGCCCTCTGGACAGGGCTCTCAAGGCCCGCGGCTTGGGCGGCGGCGACCTGTCGGTGAGCTCCGACTCGGACAGCTCGCAGGCCAGCGCCAGCCTGGGTGCGCAGCCCATGCTCTGGCCCGCCTGGGTCTACTGCACGCGCTACTCCGACCGGCCTTCTTCAGGTGAGGGCGCGCCGAGAGGCCGGCGGGCGGCCAGCGGCCCTGGCCGGGGAACTTGGTGAGAGAAGGAGACTCGGGACTCCCCGCTCCCTGCACACAAAGACGCGCGCAGAGCGACATTGTGTGCGACTGTGGGCAGTGGCCAGGAGGAAAGCGGGCAGGACTGATTCGCGAGGGGCACAGACTTCCTCACAACAAGAGAAGGGTCAGGACCGCCTGGGTTTTTACCTTTTGGGGCTTCCCTCGCTGGCTGGAGTTTCTCTCTTGGGGACGAGGTGGCTGGAAGACAGTTCTGGGAGCTCCTGCTGTCGACCCCCTGCATCCTTCTAACTCAGTCTAGACCCAGACTCCTCCTAGAGCGGTTATCCCGGGGTAGCCAGAATCTAAAGCGGCTCCAGGCGCCTCCTTAGCCCGGTGGAGCAAGGGCTGGGCATACGGGGAGGGGCGCGGTGAAAGCAGAGGCACCCTTTCCCTTCGCCCAGTTTGCTGAGCACCCCCTGCCCCCCAGCTCAGCGCCCATCCAGTGCGCCGCTCCGAGGGAGGCCTCAGTCCCACGTGGAGAGGACCTTCTCCCAGAGGTTCCTGGAGCTTCTGGGTGGGAAAGACGAGTCAGAGGGGTGAACAGAGCCCTGAGTGTGTGAGGATGCGCTGGGTGTCTTTTTCTTCCATCGGGGATTTTTCAAGCTGGGCCTGTGTCCTTGCGGAAATCACTGGCTGCGTTAAATGTGGGTCGGCGACTGGGAACCGCCATTAAGAGCGGACTCCGTTTGTCCCCGAGTTGGAGGCCGGCCGCCGGGACCCCAGGCCCTCAACCCTCAACTGTTTTGCGGGGACGTGTCGCCGGTTCTCTGCACGGCCGAGTCACCCTCTCCGTCTTCGGGAAGGTGTGTCTGTGTCTCCACTGAAATTCGGATTTCTCCAGCCAGAGCTGGAACTCCCTCCATTGTTCTCGCTGCCTCCTTTGTTAATATTTAATTAACATAGAGGCTCCCGAAGCGGCCGGAGGAGGCTCCCGCTCTGTGCCGCTGGAGTCCGGCCCTGCAGGCCCAGGGACGCGCGGAGCCCACCCTGGCCCTGCCGGAGTCCTCGGTCTTCCTGGGCTTAAAACACCTCCTGGAGAGCACGCTCCTGGTCCCCGGTGTTTGAGAATCAGGTAGAGCTCTTGTGAAGTCTGCTTCTGTTTCTGGGACTCCTTAGGGGTGTTTGTGTTTTCAAAGGAAACCAAGAGAGAAATGGAACTTAAAATTCTGCTTTGGGGGAGATTTCCTTTATGTTAAAATGGTGTCACTTTGAAGCCTGCTTTCTGCGTGCGTTAACCAGATCCCTCCCCTCGGCCACAGGAGTTTGGGGGAGGGAGCGAGAAGAGAGCCACTCGAGGAGGCCTGGGGTCAGCCCAGCACGGGCAGGGCGCTGGGGGACCTCTCGGGCCTTGCAGTGCCTCCTCCTACCCTCTGGCATCCCGAGCCCGCCGCCTTCCCGCAGAGTCCACCCTGCTGGTGAAAGCCTGGCCCAGCCTGCATCCACTGCCCTGTCCTGGGTACCAGGAGTGTGTGCGGGGCTGTGAGTGTGTTTTAGAACCTAAAAGCGCAAGGCCTGGAATTTGAGCCTAATGTCCCTTGTCCCCCGTCTGCCTGTCCACACCCAAGTTTGCCTCCTGAGAGTGCAGTTCAGTCTTGTTGGGGAGAGTTCTCAGGCCCGGACCCCTCACCCTCAGGGTGGCCCAGGTCTGGGTGGTCAGACAAGTCCCCTGGTCCCACAGGAGCCACGAGGGTGCAGGGCAGGGACACGGGCGGGGTCTGCCACTCAAGGGTGCGGGCAGAGGTCTAGTCCTCCCCAGCCTCCTGCCGCTGGGCCCGGGTGCTCACGGTTCCCGAAGAGCCTTTCTGGCCTCTTCCACTGATACCCTGGAGGGGATTCTTGGCTCCTGCCCCTCTCCCCTTGCTCCCTTTCTCCCTTGGGCTCTGCCCTTTTCTGAAGGCAGGTCTTAGGATTCTTACGCCGCCGAAGTCCCGAACTAAGCCCAGGAAGTGTGGGCCAGCTGTGGGCAGCAGGCCCCAGTGCGGGAGATGCTGGGGCGGGGCGGGCACAAGTGGGAGCCCCCAGAAACTCTGGGGAGCCAAGAGGCAGGCTTCTGCAGGTCACTCTGTGGCTGTGGGCCGCAGCGAGGGACCCGGCAGACGAAGGGGATGCTGCCGCCTTGGGCTTCCTCCCCACCCAGGGAAGGCCTGTGAGTCTAGTCTGGTGGAACCGTGAACTTGGGCCCACAGACCAGTTAGGGAGTCAGACTTCTGGGCTGACTGGCACCCCTCTATGGCTTCTCCACCTGCCTTGCCCCCTCCCAAATTTACCCATTGCCCACCCTTGTCCCTTCCCCTGGATGGGAACAGAACCTCGGAAAGGGCTGGAAAAGACCTGCATTTTCCTTTCCGCTAGCACTTTCCCCTTTTCCTGGAGACCCTCCCTTGTGCTGGGACTTCCTACAAAGCCCGCTCCTGTCCTCCAGAGGCCCCCTCTCCCCAGGGGTGGGAGCTCTGCCTGGGGGTGAACCCTGCCCAGAGAGACCACTGGCCACCTCTCAAAGGCGTTCTCTCTGTCCACCGCCCACCCAGGTCCCCGGTCCCGGAAACCAAAGAAGAAGAACGCCAACAAAGAGGACAAGCGGCCCCGCACAGCCTTCACAGCGGAGCAGCTGCAGCGGCTCAAGGCGGAGTTCCAGACCAACAGGTACCTGACGGAGCAGCGGCGCCAGAGCCTGGCGCAGGAGCTCAGCCTTAACGAGTCGCAGATCAAGATTTGGTTCCAGAACAAGCGCGCCAAGATCAAGAAGGCCACCGGCAACAAGAACACGCTGGCCGTGCACCTGATGGCGCAGGGCCTGTACAACCACTCCACCACCGCCAAGGAGGGCAAGTCCGACAGCGAGTAGGCCAGGCCGCTCACAACGCAATAACCACGTCTCACCGCAGGGCCAGAGGCCCGAGATGCCACCAGCATTGACAGTGAACCGCGCACTAGTTATGGGTCCGCAATATTCTGTGTGTATGTAATTTACAGGTGGTGTGAAATCCGGAACAGCTGACGAGAACTATTTTTGAGTTTTTTGTGTTTATGAGATTATGCTAATGTTATGTTTGTTGCGTGTTTTGTTTTTTCTTTTTTTCTTTTTTTTCTTTTTTATTTTTCTGAAGGGGGCTGCTTAGGGCTTCATCTTTTTTAATCCCCTAATCTCCATGATGGGACATCGGACGCATTTTTTTTTTTTTCAAAAGAAGAAAAAATTTAAGCAACTTGCTGAAGTCCAAAGATTTTTATTGCTGCATTTGACGTGACTGTGAACCGAATAAATAGCTCCTACTTGGTCTCTGACTTTTGCCACTTTGTGTGGGCTCGTGAGGACAGCAAGAGGGATGCAGCCCAGCCTTCGCCAGAAGCCCCGTCAGGGGCACCCGACTGTCTGGGCCTTGCAGGGGGCGGGCCTGACCACAGGGCCCTGACTGGCAAGGCCTGCCCTGGGAAGCTCCTTGGAGGTCCCTGGCCCAGGCTCCCGCTTCCTCTCCTCCCGCCTTTTCTCTCTGTCGTGCTATTTCTGAGACCAGGCCTTCTGTCCCCATCTGCATCCTTCCGTCTGGCTGTCCCTTGTCCCACTGCAGCCCCTCTGCCCGCCCTAAGCGCCATCCCCCACCTTTTGAACCACTTTGGGGCTTGGAAACCAGGGGCCCTAGAATGGTAGGGCAACCCTCCCTCTTCCACCCCTGGCCAGGAACCTTCTGCAGCCAGGCAACCCCAACTGGACCCAGCAAAGGGCCTGGGGGCTCTGAGGGCTCCCAGAGGGAGTTGTCATTTTCTTCCCGTCCATTTCTTTTCCTTCTGTTCCTTTGTTTGTTTGTTTGTTTGTTGGTTTGGTTTGGTTTTTGAGTGGCCTCTTCCGTTACAGACAACATTTTCTCAAGGTATCTGTGTGTATCCGGATGCATTGTTGAGCACACAGCGATCGAGTGTGGGTCCCCAGCTCTCAACATGCAGTTACCTTGACTTAAAGGGACTCAGAATCCGCCAGGATCTAGAGAAAGGAAGAAAATGTGTAAATAATCATTTTTAATCACTTTTGTCTTCTTGTTTTTTTAAAAAATATGCATTTTATTTTTGAAGGTGTGGTACAGTGTAAATTAAATATATTCAATATATTCCCCACCAAGTACATATATATATAAACAAACACATTATCTATCTATCTATCTATAACTTCACACTGTCTCCTGTCTAGTGTATGGAAAAAAAGTCGTGTCCATCTGTCCAAATGCAGCCGGGACAGCCAGGGGCACACCCATGGCTGAGCCAAGGGGTCGCCCCCACCCCCTGAGGACTGAGAGTGAACTCTCTCTTTGCCTTAAACCTCTTTCTTTCACTGCGATAATGGTTTCTTTTTGTACATACTAGCGTAAACCTTTTTTAAAAGGAAAATATAAGAGCAAAAGTTGTAATTTAAAATTCTGTGCATAACCATCTGCTGCTTAGGAAACTCAAAATGATGCCTTTTAGCAGAAAGCAAAGGGTTTTGGTTTTTTTAATTTTTAATTTTTTATTTTTAGTTTATAAAATGTGCATTTTACAATTCCAGTATCAAATATTTATAATCTTATGAGAAATGAATGTTTCTATTTACAACTGTGGTTATCAAACTTGTGAACATTCCCCTGCATTTTTGTGTGTTTAAACTCTTGAAAGTTACATTAAATAAAAAAAAACACTGCTTTATTGTAAAATATTGGAAGTCCACAGTGGAATAACGAGTGTGTTTCTGGGTCCAGCCAGCCTGCCCTGGGCCTTCTCCCTCATAGGGGCGCAGCCTTCTGTCTCTGGTGCGAGCAGGGAGGGGCCTGCCTGCCTACCTCTGCAGCCAGAAGCGTAACTGCTGTCCTATTTTCAGCAGTCAAGACGCTTTGGATATTTCACATGTGAGCACAGAACAGCCAAAGTAATTTATGTACACATTTCTTTACTAGAAAAAAAGTATTAAATATATACTATTCCACTGAATAAACTTAAAATTCTGCAGCACTCAACAGGTTCCACCCTCCCTGGCTGCTCTGTGCAAAGATGCTGTGTCTCCACCCACTCCAATGGTTGCCCCCCACAAAAAAGAACCCTTAGCAAACGAAGGAACAACGAAAGTGAGACAAAGAGGCTCTCTTCTCTTACTTTCTCTTGCTATTATCACCCTGCAGAGCAAAGAACGTGAGCCGGACACCGGGCAGCTGGGAGAGAGGGCCCATTTTGCCCAAGCTGAACTGTGGATACCTCGGCCCAGAGCCCCTTGGCCAGCCGGCGAGGGAGCCTGCCAGGCAGGAAAGCCAGGACGTGTCCTGCTATATTCTCAAACTTTCTTGACTTCAGAAAAACTTTTTCATCTCCCGGTAAAAGAAACTTAGAGTAGAAACTTAGAATCATCTGTTGCCAAAGGCAGCCCTAATGCATTTCCGCCGGCTACTTGGCTGCTCTCAGAAGTTGGGGTTCTCTCTGCAGAGGCTCCCAACCTTGAGTTGCCTGGTCCCAGAGTACCCGAGGTCATCAGGTCATTAAACATCAGCTCGATTTCTCTTGTCTAATTGGTTTCTTTTAAATTAAAAACAAACTACATAGCAACGCTAAGCATTTTTTTTTTTTTTTTTTTTGCTGGAAAGTCAACATTTGTAAGGGGCAATTTACATTTTTGTTAGGTGATGAGTTCCCCGTCCCCATGGGTGTGCAAGGGGACTAGTGAGGCTGACTGGCTTGGAAAGGTGGTCCTTTCTGCGTTTTGTCTCTGCTAGGGAAGTATATGGGGTGAATCCAAAGAGGCTCCCAGCACTGAGATTCTAGTTTCCTTCCTGTTTTATATTAAACAAATTCAAACAGCTGTGTCAGTGAAGCTCCTCCTAAGTTATGGCGGGTCCCTGCTGCTATGGACAAGTGGGGACTGGCGGCAGGGAAGTCCTGGACCTGCTCCCTTCCACCTCTGTGAGCCTGGGACAAGACTGGATGAGAGACTGAGAAGCCCTAGGACCGGCCACCAGATTGTCACACAGCCTTCTCAGAGGAAAGTGCTTTATAAAGGAGTTCCTGCCAGCTAAACAGCCGCCCACCCCGAGGCCGGCTGTGTCTGCGTCAACCCTCCCTCGCCCGGCGGCGGAGACGCTGGCGCGGAGCCCTGTGCCCAGGCCCTTCGGAGCAGCGCTGGAAGCAGAGATCCCACCTCCCGGAGCTCCCAGGAGCAGAGAGGGGCTCGCCCCCCTGGGCTGCCGAAAGGGGCTCCCCGTCCTAGGCTCCCAGGTTCCTGCAGGAGTCCGCATCTGACGGTCCACACACCCGGGACGCCGTGCACTCTTTTTAGGGAGCCGCGGAGGGACCACGCGGCGACAGCCTCCTCTCCAGGAGGGATCCATCTTTCTGGCGTTTTCCTTCAGTGGAGCCGGCACGTCGCCGGGGCTCTCAGACCGCTCGGCTCAGGTGTGGCCGGGCTTCCTGCGCGCACCGCAGACGCCCGACCCTGTCTCCGCAAACACGACCGCGGGTCGCGGCAGCGCGCCAGGCCGGAGGCCGCCTCAGCCCGCTCCAGCCCGGCTCAGAGTCTGCCGCCTCCCGCTAGTCCCACCCACCCCACCTCCGCGGCCCCCGCCGCCCGCGCAGCTCTCCCAGCGTCCCCGGGAAGTCCCGGCTCCTCCGAAGGCTGCAGCCGGCCAAGCGAAGCCGCCGTGCGGCGGGGCTACTAGCGACAAAGGGCCACGTCGCAATGGCGACGCAGGGATTCCCCCGGCGAGGCAGGCATCGGCCCGTGGCGAGACTCGCTCTCCGCGCCGCCGCTCGCGGGGACGCCCCCGACTCCCTCGCGGGGCTGCCGGGGCCCCTCTCCGCGCTCCTCCTCCGGTCCGGGCGGAGGACCAGGCTTGCGGCCGCGAAGGAGCGGGAGCTGGCGGGCGGGCGGGCGGCGGGGCGGCCACTAGCGGGACGGGGCGTCGGGTCGCCGGGAGCCCGGGCGCTGGCTGAGCCGGTGCCGCGCGCTCTGCGCCCTCCGCGCACGACCGTGAGGCGGGCGGGTGCGCCGCGCGGCCCGGCAGTGCGAGCTCGGGGAGACCACGCTTCTATTAGTAACCTCGACTTCGTCGCTCCACGTATTCTGCCTGCCGACAGAAAATAAAAAGCCATTCTTGGAATCGCCCGAAATGTAATCATATTCATTAAAGTGGCCCCTAATTACGAGATGTAATCAAGCGTGGTCCGCCGCGATCTCGCCGGCGGGGAGGCGCCGGGCCCGTGTCACTACTGCCACTGGCCTCGTGCTCGGCCGCCGGGCGGGGGCCAGCGCTTCGGCTTAGGCCCAGTCTCCTCACAGGGAGACGGGGACCCCCGCGCTGGGCCGAGCGGGACAAGGACTCCAGACAGCCGGGAACAGGCCCGCGGCCCCGGCCGGCCGGCCCGACGCGGCGCAGGGCTCGAGGCAGACGGGGCGGAGGCTTCCCCGGGCTCCCAGCCCCTCCGCACGCTCCGGGTGCTGGGAAGGGCCCCGAACCCCCGCGGGATCCGCTGGGGCCGTCCCCGCCCCCTCCGGGCTGAGCCCGGCGCGGAGCCCGGAGCCGAGACAAAGAGGCGCGGAGCTCGGCCTCCCGGGCGGCCTCCTCACCCGCGCCTGGAAGGCGTCCCAGCGCGCCCCCACCCCTCGCCCCGCCCCGTCTCCGCGGAGACCCGGGGGCGCGGAGCGGCGGCGGCGCAGCGCGGGCTGCCGGCAGCGGCTTCTCCCCCGGGGAGGGGCCGGGTGGGGACGCGGGCGCAGAGGCCGCCGACCCTGCGAGGGTCCCCGCCGGCCGAGCAGCCGGGGGACCAGGGTCTCCCGGGGCGGCCGCTCGTCCCCGTCTGCCGCGAGGTGAAACTTGGCGGCGCGGTCCGAGCGCGCCGCGGGCGGAGGGGGCCGCCGACGCCTTCCAGCCCGCGCGCTCGGGCCTCTCCTCCCGCGGAGGCCTTTGTCTGGCCGGGCACTGTCGGCAACTGCCGCCGTACCCTCCTCCTTCCCCCAACCTCTGCCCCTCCGGTAACTTCCCTTTCTTCCCTCTTTGGATGGGTAATCACAGGCTGCAGCTGCCCAGCGCGAGGAGCCGCTGCCCGCCGGCGGGGCCGCCCAGAGCCGACTGGCCGCTGCCTTCCAACTGCCAGGACCCGTCCCTGCCCTTCCCATGTCGCGGCCTTGGGACGCTGCCTCGGTTGCAGTTGTCCCAAAAGTGGGTCTGAGGTTCCGATGGCTTCGGTGGCCCACTCCCATCCACACGGTGTGAATCCTAGGGGCTGGCTTCGCTTTAGACTCAGGCAGTAGGGAGGGCAGGGCCACCGGCAGACAGGGCCCAGCGCTGCCCCTGGCACAGCTAGTGCGGCAGGTGCGGACCCCCCAACCCGTCCTGCCGCTAGCACATGTGGGTGAAAATGGGGAGCTCTCAACACTTCCAGACTTACATTTCCTGGGAAAAGACTGAATTAAATTAATTTTTAAAAAGGTAAAAAGCGTTCAGGGGAACTCTCTCTCAGGTGCCCAAAGGCTGGCTTGCTCTTTTCTGCTTGTAGAGGGCTCAGGCTTCACTGGGCTCATGTCACACCCCTTAGCACCCGGGCAGTGGGTGCAGAGCTCAGGACCCAGCAGTCCTGTGTCCCCTGCAAGCTGAGTCCTAGTGTGCTCTGGACCCAGAGCCCACCACCCACCTCTCAAGGAGGAAGAGCCTATATCTTCTAGGTTTCTTGCCAGGCTTTGAGGAGGGAGGAGCAGGAAGCCAAGGGCACAGAAGAGGGCTGGAGAAGGGAGGTGGAGTGTCCGCGGCCAATAGCTGGGCATTGCTGAGCTGTGCTGGGCAGTGCAGGACTGTGCTGGGTTTGCCCTCTAGGCCAGTACCTGGCGAGGTGGGACCAGACTCCCGGCTAGCACCATGCAACACCTAGAGAGTTGTTTGGGGGCAGGAAAGACCAGGAAATAATGAGGAGGAGAGGCAGTAGGCACATGCTTACAAAAATCAGAAGTGACAGAAACTGAGGGTGAATGGAAAACATTCTAGAACGTCTGCCCCTACTCTGAGAGCAAGGTATCTTAACAGCACTCAGGCAGGCATGCGGCTTCCTATCGGGAACCCCCTCCCGTTTTTCTGACCTTAAAATGAGCAAGGTTACCACGAACTTTGCCCAGCACACCACATTCCATTCCAACCCATCATTTCTTCTCTGAGCAGTGAGGCCCATTTCCAGACAGATTGGACTCAGAGCAGAGGAAGCAGGCACCTCTGTGGACCAGGAGGCTGGAAACCCCTGCACGTGGTTTCAGGCAACAGGGCCTCACGGCGGCCCCTCTGCCAGGAGGAGCAGGCATCCCAATGGTGCGACGAGCTGTTCTGTCTAAAGAGCAAAGGGTCTACATAGACCTTTTAACTTAATCGCCATTCCTATAGCTAAAAGCATATCAGGCTTTGATGCCGCGCTAAATAGATGAAACATAATCCTGAGTTAATTATGTGGAGATAATTTTATAATTATATCATTCAATTTAAGAAGCAATGTGTTGTTAACCTCCAATTTAAACAGGAGTGAGGATCCAAAGTGAAGATGATCATAAATCCGGACCTTTCAGGAGAACTGTGGGGTCATCAGTTCCACCTTGGTTTCCAAATGGCAGAAAGTGAGCATCCATTTAGCCCTCCATTGTCCCATTACCTGTGCCTGCCCCCACCGGAGAGGAAAACTCTGGAACATCTCAGACAAAGGGACCTGTCCAGACGCATGGCCCAGCACTGACCTGCACTAAAGAGGCCCATCTGCATTTCCATGCTGTCCGGCTTGTATGTGGAAGTCACACCGCACATCCGGCCTGGAGAGCCCGGAGAAAGTGGGTCTCTGAGACACTCCAGCGGGTGCGAATGGACTGGCTGAGTGGAGTGAGGTGAAGGGGTCAGAGCAGGTGGCCCCTTTCCTTTCTCCAACTTGATGCTCCTGGGGGGTGCAGTGAGACAGCAGGGCCTGTGAGAGAGTCACTAACCCTCCTTCCTTCCCTATCCTCCACCCTAAGCCTTCAGATGGTTGCAGGCTGGGGCCTGTTCCCCAACTGGCTGGCCTTTCCAAGCAGAGCTGTTGCGGACATTGACCAGGGCCCGAAGAGGTGTGGTGGGAGAGCTGGACTGTTGGACTCATTTAAGGTGATCATGAGTCAGCCAGAGCACCTACGAGCACTGGGTGAGTCTGGAATTCACATGCCCTCGCCCCCGGGCTCACCAGTGATGCACGCAGCCCCTCGGCAGAGCTGGCCCAAGTGCCTGCTGGATTCCCTAGCCCCAGGAAACAAAACCCATGCATCAGAGGGTGAACGCAGCACAGCACAAACCCACGAGTCACAAGCCACACCACCCTGAGGCCAGCAGAGGCAGGCGGCCTTTGTGCTGTTGCCCAGTGAGGGAGCCAGCCGCTCAGCTGGGTCAGGTGGGTGCGGGCTGACAGGCAGGTAAGCGCCTCTCTGAGGACCAGGCGCTGGTCACCCTGCACCAGGACCCAGAGGCCCCTCCTTCCCCCACAGGGGTATTTCATCCAAACCTTCTTCTTTTTTCTTTCTTTTTTTTTTTTTTTAAATGCTTCCTAGTCAAACTTGAATATGCAATGAGGCGCTGGAGCTTTGTGGCGGAAATATAATTAAACTGGTGAAAGATGTAAAAGATGAAGAATGAGGATGACATCAGGCCGATTTCACACTTGGCAGTCGGATAGCTGGGCCCAAGCCGCGCTCTCGCCACGCAAGGCAGATCAAAGTGCCAGCCACTGCTCAAAAGGCAAAAGGGGACTTAAGTATGCTAATCCCCAGGACAAATATATTTTAATCTTGTTAGAATACAAGTTAATGCTGCAGCTCAGTGGCTGAACTTGGTCCGACTGCAGAGACCTATTTTTATTTTCACTATGAATGCGGTAGATCTCCGCGGGTTGATTCACAGGTAGCAAACGAAAATTTACAAAAATGCACCCCTTCGGGTGGCGTCACCCCCACCTGGAGCGTTCTGGGCTGGGGCCTCCAGGCCAGGACGATCCCTGACCCGTCCAGCCTTCCCTTCCAGCCCTCCCTCTTTCTGGAGAGAGTCCAGCGGCTGCGAGAGGAACTCATCTCATTTGGTGGAGAAGACACAGGGAAACTCTGAAATTAATTAAAAGATTCTCCAAAGCAATCCGCTTCCCTCTAGGCCCGAGGTTTGACAACCAAGCCAATTCCTTTCTATCAGCCCTCTCACTTTAATTTTTACAACGTCAATTTTCATTACTATTAATTATTTGCTGAGCTCCAACTGCACGTTCGGTGTTACCCTGATTAGCAACAAGGATCTTCCTCACCGAGCTGCATTCCCGGGGGGCCGGGGGGTGTCGGGTGCCTGTGAGTTCTGGGCTAGCAGGGAGAGCCCGCCTCTTGGGGCACCCAGGGTGGTGGAACAGGATTTGGAGACTTGGATTCCAGGCTTCTGCACCTCTAGGGCCTGTGAGACTGGAGGGAGGGGCAGGCACTCCAGAGGGTGACGGGGTTAAGCTGCCCTGCAGAGACCTGAGATATTGCTGGTGGCAGTCACCTGGAAGGCGACCTCTGTCTTTCTGCTGGCGGGTGTGTTAGCAGCCCCTCTGCCTCAGGCACAAACCTCCCCGCCTCCAGGGCCACAGCAGCACTTGCATTCCAAAGAGTCCTCTGCCCTCTGGGTCACCGCCTTCCGGTGCAGGGGCTGACCCGGTGGGTGCAGGGGCTGACCCGGTGGGTGCAGGGGCTGACCCGGTGGGTGCAGGGGCTGACCCGGTGGGTGCAGGGGCTGACCTGGTGCAGGGGCTGACCCGGTGGGTGCAGGGGCTGACCCGGTGGGTGCAGGGGCTGACCGGGCCTGGGGGAGGCCTGGCTGGGCTGCCGGTCTCCAGGACTTGGGAATGCCCGTTTCTACTCTCCTCTCCCATCTCCATCGTGTTCTGAGCGAGTTACAGGCCCTGTTATGACGGCAAAGCTGCAGCTGTAAAGGGTGGCTTCGCAATCCCAGGGGCAGGACGCTGAGGGAAGCTGTGGCCAGTAGCCGGAGGCTCCACGAGAGAAACTGCCAGAGCTCCCTTCGCTTCTGACTCTTTTGTGGTCCTTTAGCCCGTGGTGACCTGGAAGACACTCTGGTACTTTCTCTTTCTCAGCTAGCAGCCAGGTCTCCTGGACTTTTGCTTACTGTCTTTCTACCTTAAATAAACCACCTAGGCTTATGGAGGTCCGACCATGCGCCAGGACCTCCGTTCCCTCAGACTGGGGCCTTGGCACCCAGAAGGCGGGGAGCCAGGTGTGGGCGGCTTGCTTCCTCCTGGGGCCGAGAGCGGCTGCCCAGGCCGACACACCCTGCCATCCATCCATCATGGGGTTCTGGGCCCGCAGACTCATCGCCCCGTCCTCACACGGCCTCCTCTCTGAGGCCGTGTTCACACCTCCCCTTTAGTGAGGACCCCGCTTTACTGGGTGTAGGACCCGCCTTCCTCCAGCGCGAGCACACCTTAACCTGATCCCATCCACAGAGACCGTGTGTCCACACAGGCCGTCACAGGCCCTCGAGCTGGGGAGACACGGGTCAAGCAGTGGCCCAGGACTTGGCATTTCAGCAGAGTAGCCTAAGGCCTCTCACAGGAGGCCCTAGGAGGTGGGCCCTGCTCTCCCACCACACTGGACAAGGCGAGAAGCAACGTCCTCCTGACAATGGGTGTGCAGCAGGTGACCTAGGCTTTTGTCCTCAGTGTGACTGCCTTCAGCTTCTGTTGCTCTCGGAGGTCACTGGCACGACCCCTGTCCCCGAGACACTGTGTCTCCTGTGAAGTCATCTGTGGGCGAGCTTCATCCCCGGCAAGCAACACCGATGCAGAGCGCAGCTGCCGAGTTGCGGTTACTCCGCTGTCTCTGCCTTGGTCTCCTCACCTAAACTTGGAAAGAACGAATACACGGTCCCCGAGTAACATGGCTCTTCTGTCACGTTGATGAGAAGAAATGGCTGGTTCCTGGAGGCCCGCTGTCCCGTGGAGCCGGTGCCCCTCCCGTGTCTGGTGGACGTGCTCGGGGACGCTGCTGCCACCACGTCCTGGAGATGTGCGCCCCGAGGCGACTGCGTCGTCCCAGTCAGAGCGAGTGTGTGCGGGTGTGCGTGACTCTGGGTATGTTTGTGAGTATGAGTAGCTGCGTATGAGTGTGCATTGAGTGGGTGTGAGTCTGAGTGACGGTGGCTGAGTGTGCTTGTGAGAGTGTGTGTGTGAGTGGGCGTGAGTACGAGTGAGTGTGAGTGTATGTCTGAATGACTGTGAGCGGGGTGCCCGAGCTGGGAGGACATCCTGTCCAGCTTGGGTCCTGTCTTTGTCCTGGGTGCTGGGATGGCCTTCAGCTGCCTGGGACCTGGCCCTGGAACAAGTGTGATGGAAAACAATGATGGACCGATGTCAGCCATTGGACGCTGGGCTATGGCTTTGTGGCCAGAAGTATGCTGTAGGCACTGACACCGTGTTTCTGCCAGTCCGCTCTCGTCAGATGGTTTTCTCTGTGCTGTTCGCTTCAAGTCCAAGAGCTGCCGGGCGGGCTGGAATGACAGAGACGGCATGAGGCAGCGCTGCGAGGCCCTCTGAGCCCAGGACCCGGCCTTGAGCAGAGGGCTCTTGGCACCAAGCTATGATTAGTGTTCCAGGTCCCATTTCTCTGTCAAGGTTACCTGTGCTTTTACTTATTTACTTATTGTTAAAGTTTTCAAGGATGGGTGCAGGCAGGAATGAAATGAGCCAGCAGGCAGGAAGAGAGGAGGAGGAGACACACCATTTATTCCACTGTCCCCTTGGCCCTGGGACCCGAAGCCGCTCCTCGGCTGTGTGGACCGTGCTCTCTGCCACGGGTGGCTGACCTAACTGCTCCTCCAGAGCAGGCCTTTATTTTCTGTCCAACAATTTTAATTGAAATAACATGGTTTCTATCATGTAGATTTCAAGCAGGCTCATTATGAATCACCATCTGCATACACTATGCAGAGTTCACCAGCAATGGTCCACTTCTCTTTCATCGACTCCACTCTGTTGGCTGATGTCTCCAGTCAGCCCTAATGATCTCACGGTCCGCATGCTTTTTCTTGGTCCTTTACTTCATTCGCTGGTTTTCTCTGCACCACATGCGGATGAAATCACACCAAGTGTGTCCTTCCATCCAGCTTCGCTCACTGGCATAATTCCCTCTAGGCCCGCCCGTGCTGTTGCAATCAGCGGGCTTTCCTCTCTTTCCACCTGTGGTTTTCAAACGGGAAAAATGTGACCTATAAAATCTCTGTGCTCTCCTTGGGTTTTCAGTTTCAGGTGAGGCTCAACCCCGGCTCTACCCTCCCAAGGTTCACAGGTCCTCACGCAGCCAGATGAGACGTGGTCATGAACGATGTGGGACCCCGAGCTAGGCCCCCCACGGGCCTGGGCCTCGTCTTCTTCCATGCAAACTGGGCAGAACCCTGCCTTCCCGAGGGCCGGCCGCCAGACAGTGGGAGCAGTTCGCACTCTCTTTGCAGCAGGCACGTGGTGCAAGGCCCCTTCTCCCCTCAGTGCTCTCTGCTCCCTGTTGGCGTACTCGACATGGTGGATTCGGACCTCTGTCACACTGACTGTCACAGGGGGGTCACCCACCAGAACCCGGCTTTCATAGTGGAAGCTAGAAGGTGTCTGGAGAGGTGGAAACAGTACCAACAGCTCCCTGCACCCCCTTGCCCATCCATGTTCCAGGTTCTCTCTGAGCCAAGCACCTATGGAAACTTAAGGAGGCAAGCTCGCTCATGCACCACCTTGGAGGCTGGAGGCACACCAGCCATGGAGACAAAGCTTCAGGGGCCTCACTGACCTTGGGCTCTGCCCAGCACCATCTTCAGGTCACTGCAGGGCCCTGGGCTCTTGCTGGGGGCAAGGGAGGGTCATTCCGTTCTGATGCCAAGCTCTCCTGGTCACATCACAGGTTCCAACTCAAATAAATGTGCCCTTTTCTTTTTCCTCTACTGTTAGTAGGAGAAAACTACACCTTTAGTGGACTGTACGATCCCCAAATACTCAATGTTTACACACCACTGAACACTGAAAATAGTGAGGTGGGCTGATTTTTTTCTTGGTTTGTAGAATACATTTCAGCAACATTGACCTACATTTGGAGTTTCATGTTATTTGCTAATGCAGAGAGAGAAGAGTGGTGGAGAAACAAGCTGCCATGTACAGTTGAGCAGGTTGTTCACTGCACAAGGGCGACTCTCTGGGGTGATTGAGTTTATGTCCAATCAGTATTCCTTTCTCTCTCCTGGCCTGGGGCTGCAGACCCCTCCAGGAAGGGCGTATTTTTTAAACTGCAGAATGTATCAGCCATTCATCCAGGTTTATAGTCATGAAGATGTGTGATGTGTATACATGTGGGAAAAGATTTTCTTCTAATTTGCAGACATCTGTGACAGCTCTGTGGACAAGGCTAGGAGACTAAAAAGACATGGGTGTCAGCACCTTATTTTCACTTAAGCTAAAGCAAGACAAAACTCACAAGTCACAGCAACAGAAAACCCTGCCACAGTCTCCCAATAGAGTTGCTTTTCACATCCAGAGGGAGATACACCAGCACCCCAGGGACCTTCCTTGCGTAGTCCCCTGAGACTGCTCTGACTCAGTTGGGGCACATGTTCTTCCTGCTGCTGGCAATGTGCTGACTGACCGGCCCCATCAGGGCGCTGTCGTGAGGCGCGGCTGTTAACAGGTGGCATCCAGTGGGTGCTGACCGAAGGGAGACTGGTGTGTGCATCTGGATAGGCTTGAGAAGGAGAGGAGAGAGGAGGTGGGACTTGGGGAAGGTGGGAGGAGAGGAGGCAGGGCTCAGGGGAGGTGGCCTCCTCTTGGTGTGAACAGCATTTGCAGAGCAGACAGGTGACCACTCCCAGGACCTGCCCTCAGGGGTGGCAGTTTAGCTCTCTGGTCCCACCGTCCATCCTCCTCTCTCAGCAGCAGCCTTGGGCTCCGTGCTGAACTCACTGCCCTATCCCCCTTGTTGGGTATGTTGGCTCTGCACATTCTGGGGTTCTGGGGTTCTGGTCCTCACCCTTCCCTCTGCCCCACTGTGGGGTCAGGACAAGTTTCCCCCTCCATACAAGGCATGAGAAGGTGTACATGGGGCGGGCTTGGCTTTGCGTGGGCCCAGCAGTGACTTTAAAGGGCCTTTAGTCTAGCCACTCCTCCATCTACATCCCAAAGAGCCACTGTTCCTGACTGCTAACTCTCTGGGTCCCCACGGTTGTTTCAGGACGAGCAAAACCCTAACCATCTGGGCTCCAGGTCCCCACTGTCCAGCTCCTGCCTCGGGTGCAGGTTTGAGGAAAATGTGCCCGCCTGTGTGCAGGTCTGAGCTGTGACTTCTCCCAGATGACTGGACTCTGCTGGAGGACGCCAGCAGGGACTTCACTGTCCTCCGTGCCCGCTGTCCCTTCCGAATGGCACGTCCAGTTTCTTCCTAATTCCCCTCCTGCCTTGGGCCTGCCGTCTCCCAGGGCTGCCCCCCCACACTACTCCCCACCGCGCTTTCCTAAGGTCAAGCGTTAGGAGCCCTTTGATGCTGACTTGAGTCACCGACCAAAGGAGACTTATGCCCCTAGACCCGCAGAGGTCGTGGAAGGTCTGCGAGATTGGGGGTGGGATGGGGGATCCTAAACGGGGCAGGGGCAGGGGTCCTGTTCTTCCTGGGCGGGATTCTTCTAGAATTCTCTAGGGCTTAGGTCCAAGCTAGACTCCAGACAGGCAGTTGAAGGCGCTGCAGCCAGCCGGGCTCTGTCCATGGGGCCACCATCATGGAAGCAGAGGCTGGAGCACGCTCACTCAGCAAAAGGTGCTGGGTGACGGATAGAAATCAGTGCCCTGGGGTATGTTGGCACATCGGAGGGCTGAGAGCCCAGTTGTCTGCAACTTGACAGGCTGAGCAGAGGCCAGTGGGCTGTGGGCTGGGAGGGAGCTTTTCCCTGGTTATGTGGTGAGGACCTTTCTGTCACAGGGTTCCACACTGTCCCTTGGGGGTCACACTGGAGCAGGACTCTGATTTGAATCTTCAGTCTGTTGCTACAGTCATGTGGGCCTGGCCAGTCCCTCCGCTGCCCTCAGTTTCCCCATCCCTGGTGCTTTCTTCCTGAGGTTCTTGGGTAACAGGTGGCAGCCCCAGGTGAGACACCTGATGGCCTGTTTGCTTTTCCTGCTCTGAGTCACCCACTTCGAGAGCCAGGTCCCGGTACTGGTGCCTGAGTCTGAGGGTCCCCTGTGGCGCATGGGGTGCACAGCCCTTCCTCGAGGCTCCAATCCCTGCTCTACCCCTTTCTCTGGTCGAGTTCGGGGCGCCCATCTCGCAGGTGGAGGATCTCTGTTGAGCATCCGGGGACTTGGCTGCCCATATCCCAGTGTGGATGGGATTTTAGTGATTTCTCAGAAAACAAAGCATGACTCTCAGTTCCATGGGCTTTTCATACTTAATTTGTGCGGGCCCTGGTGCATCCCATGTACATCCCGAGGACCCGGGTTCACATCCCGGGGCCCTGGTGGGGCAGCGACCGAGATGAACAGCTAAATAAAATAAATGCTCTTCCTCCTCTCTCCACCTGCCCGCTCACCTTCACTCCTGCCTGCACCTTTCCTTTAAAACAGCACGTGGTGGGTATCCATCCCAGCAGCACCCCACATATTGGAGGCAGAGTTAATATATGTGCATGAAGGTAAGCACGAGCATGTCCCTTCAAGAACACACACACCCACCAATATAAAAGCGTGTCAGCACGTACCTCCCCCAACATAAGCATGCGAAGCCCAGGGGCCGTCACAAAGTGGCTCCTGTGCGGCACCCCTGCAGAGACGAGTTGGCTGCCCCCATGAGCAGCACTGGACGGGGGCAGCTCTGCTCCCCGGGCTCACGGAGAGACCCGTGTCCTCCCTGTGCTGAGAAACGAAACTTCTCACGAGGATGACAACGTTCTCAGTGGCCACCAACCTGTGTGGATACTGGACATTGGAACGTGGCAGCCCAGGAGCTGAACTCCAAGCTTCTTGGCTGTTGGCTCAGCTACCCGCCTCTCGGGGGGTGCGCCTGTGCGGGGTCTGCCTCCCGCCGGGCCATGCGCCATGCCCGTCCCCTGTGACTTGCGTGCTGGGGGCCACGGAGGCAGGAGGAGCACATCCCTTTCCTCCCCCGACAGCCCTGCCTCAGTGCCAGGGTCCAGATGACAGCCTCGCTCTGGGTCACGGCGTGTCACTGCGAAAGAACTGGGGATGGCTATGGGTCTGACCATGCCTGTCAGTGGTTCTGCCTGCAGGGCTGACTAGGGTGGGACTTGTAGGGTCCTGTGGGACTGGCCAGTGCTCAGCTCCCACTAGTTCCTACTCCACCCGTCCCAGGACCTAGCCAGTCACCAGGTATGTGCCACTCGGGGGCCACTTTCCCTGTCATTGACCTTTCCCACACCTCTGACCTCTGACACCCATCATACAATGGGCACTAAGACATATTGTCATCTAGACCTCTCTTTTTCATTGTGGTAAATAAAATGCATATCATACAAAATTTACCATTTTAACCTTTTTTTAAAGGAAAGGTGCAGGCCAGAATGAGGGTGAGCAGAGGCAGACAGAAGAGAGAAGGGGAAGAAGCAACTTATTACTTTATTTAGTGGTTCATATTGGCTGCCCCCCCGCTCCCCGGCCCCAGGTTGAGACACCCCGTCCTCGGGAGGGGAGTGCTGGCGGGAGGCAAAGGTCTGTCTGCTTAGCTGCCAGGCCGCTGCAGTCATCTTCATGCACAGTTCTGCACGTTCAGGTCACCCGCGTTGCTGGGCAGCCCTCCCGCGTCTCCAGAACTCCGTCTTCCCAAAGGAGTCCTCCCTTCCAGCTCGCACCCCCTGCCGCCTGGCCCCCCACCACCCGGCCCCTATATGCTACCGACCCTGCCTGCTCTCCCCTTGCGGGTGACTCACAGGGTCTGTCCTCAGTGACTGGCTTGCTTCACTCCCCCAGCTTCCTCAAGCTTCCCCAGGAGTGGCTGTGCCAGAGTTCCTCCCTTTTTAAGGCTAAGTCCTCGTCTGTCGTGTGGACCCCCTCTGGTGTTCTCACCCTGAGAGGTGCCTGGGACGCCCCACCCTGGCTCCTGCGAGGGGTGCTGCTGCGCGAGCACGTCTGTGCTGGAGACGCCGCTTTAGACCCTTTCAGGTTTACACCCAGAAGAGCGCTGGCGGGATCAGATGGTAATTCAGTTTTCTGATTTGTGAAGAGAGGCCACACCATCCACAGCGCTGGCCCTCCCACAGGCGCCAGGAGCAGGCGACCGGCTGCACGTGTGATGCCTGGGTTTGCACGGCAGTGGCCTGGGCTGGTGACCTGCTTGCTGTCCCCACATGGAGCAGAGCCAGCCTGTCTTCACCCTCCCTCCTCGGGCCCTGGCGGTGTGGCCCCATGGCAGGGACAGGGCCATCACTAGTGGGAAGGCGCTGTCTCTGCCCTTCCTGGCCTGCGAGTAGCCACTCTGCAGGGGAAGGCGCTCTGGGATGCCTGCCTGCGGCCAGTGCCCTGACCTGCCACACAGACCTGGAGCCCCGCTGCGGTCTGTTTGCCACGGGCGTGCTCGCTCGGTAACCCCGTGCCTCACTTTCCTCATCTGGAGAGGGACAGCCATGCCCGCTCCTCGGCTGTTCTGAGACCTGGCACCACTGCTTTTCCAGCAAGTTTACAACGTCAGAAATGTTCCTGTCTCCTTACAGACACACGTCTGCTCCTGTCCACCTAACCTCTCTCAGGTGTCCCAGCCCAGTGGAGGGCAGCTCCCAGGGCTCCAGGGCTCCTGCCCTGCTGGCAGCGCCCTCCCTGTCCTTTTCCTGCCCTCCAGCACCTGGCCCAATCCTCCCCCACCCGGCCCTCCTCCTCCTCCTCCCCCACCCGGCCCTCCTCCTCCCCCACCCGGCCCTCCTCCTCCCCCACCCGGCCCTCCCCACCCCCAGTGATGGGCAGGCAGGTGGAGATTGCTGAGCCTCAGCTGCTTTGCTGAGGGAGCCAGTCCGCTTGGTGCAGTGCCGGACCGAGGAAAGCTACCTTACTGTCACTTTGGGTTGCTGGTTCAGGGTTCAATAAGCATGGAGGCACTCAGGGGCCGAGGGTGAGGTGGGGACACATTGGGTGAGGCTAGTCGTGGGCAGTGCACCGTCACCCGGACAAAATGATCTCCTTTTCCCTGAAAATCATCTTTTAATCCAAGACAGATGAGGGCCTGGGGAGCCTGGAGCCCAGCGATGCAGGTGGTCCTGGCGGGAGCTGTGTGCCGGGGAGGGCGAGGACTGCCACTCCAGGAAGGCCCCTCTGTCACAGTGGCCAGAGCACCCACGTGGTCAAGGCCCCCCTTGTCCCAGCTTCGGGCCTTGGTGTCCAGTGGCCTGAGGGGCTGGCCCAGAGGATGTGGTGACTGCGGTCGCCTTCCATCTTCCGAGCAGCCCCGAGAGGGGCTGGGGTGACCCTACTTCATGGACGAAGCACGAAATGTGGTGTCCCACCCCACAACCGCTCTTCTCGAGCCCTCCTGGCTTTCTTCTCCCGCCCTCCGTGCAGAGCGTCCGGCTGCCCGCTGGCCTCGAGCACAGCTGCTTTGGTACCAGATTGTCGGGGCCCTTGCTGATCCCTGTCTGTACATGAGCTGCTGGTTACAGCCTTGCTCGTTCCTATATGAGCTGCCGCCGAGGCCATGAGCGTGCCCTGCTCACACCTGAGCCCGACATCATTCCTACGAGCCCCCCACGCAAGTGGCTCCGTTTCAGGACATTGAACGTGGCCGTTCACACGCCTTCAGGTTTTCTCGCCACAGCAAGGCAGGTGGCCCCAGCGGTGTCTGACCCATTTCCCAGGCAGAGAAACTGAGGCTCAGAGAAGACGGTGGGGACTACGGCTGAGCACTCCCTCCTGAGCATAAAGCTGTGGGCCGGGGGTGGGAGGAGCCAGGCGACAGACCTGTCCAGTGCGGGCGTCACAGATTCTCAGGGAATGAGAACTCACGTGTTCCCGCCTGGGACCCAGGCTCCCCGGGAGCAGCATTCACTGTCCATCTGCCTGTTTGTCTGTCCGCCTGCCCTCTCTTGGGTCTGGGTCTACCTTCAAATTCTGAGCACAACTGCTGGATTGTGCACATGGAAATGGGGTGCAAACTCCAGGGGGCTGGCGAGGCTGGGAGGAAAACCGCAGGTGTGCCCGGGGCTTAGTGCTGTGCTCCTGGCTCCTGGGGGTCGACGCAGAAAGCGGGTGCGGGGAGAATGAGGCTGGTCCTGGCAGGTGGGTGAGGCTGGGAGCTGCAAAGGCTCTTCAAGGCCAGAGGGTCAGAGAGGGGCCTCTGGGAGCGACGGGGCAGCAGGTGAAAGGATGGGCTGGAGCAGGGCCTGGCTGGGAGAGAACCAGGGCCTGCATCGGGCATGAGGCCCAGGCGGGTGAACTCCCAAACAGGCAGATCCAGCAAAGTGTCCTTGGTGGCCCTGCCAAGCCCTGCATCTTTTACCCAGGGTCCTGGTGCCTGCTCCAGGGCGTCCTGGAGACCCCCTGCAGACCCCTGGCCCAACCTGTCCCCCACAGCAGGCTGGGACAGCTGGCCTTCAGGGTGATGAGCTGGGAGCTTGTGGCCCGTGTCTGCTCATGCCCACCTAGTGGGCCTTCCCGGCCCACAGGACAGCGGGTGCGGAGCGGGCAGGAGGGGCCCGCGGGGCGGGGCGGGCGCTGGGCCTCCCAGGACTTCATGGTTCAGAAGCCACTGGAAGCGGAGGGTGAATGGCGGGGTTCCTGGACCCCTGAGCCTGGGAAGGGCCGGGCTGCACGCATGGCTGCGTTTTCTGTGAGCCGTCGCCTCACAGGGTGGAAGAGGGGCCCTGAGAAAGGAGGGCTGTCCCAGGGCAAGGGGCACTCACATTTCTCATCTGCACCAGGCCGCGGCCTGGTCTGCCCGCGGCTCGTGGGACAGCGAGGCACCCAGGCCGCGGGGCTGCCCCGCAGAACAAGGTCCGAGAGAAGGTCTGCACGGAGGGTCCTGGCGAGGGGACATTCTTCCTCGGACCCGCAGCACCCGGAAGGACCTTGTTTCCTTTCCGTCTTGGCATTACGTATGCGTCTCACATATGCACGATGACTGCTGCTTTTAGCAAGGACGGCCACTGAAAACTAGGGCCGTGCACACACAAGCCCGAAACTCTGCCCCGCACACCTGGGTCCGGCCTGGGCCCAGCGTTCTCCCGCGTGCCCTGGAGGACGCGGCTGTGCCCCACAGCCTTCTCCGGAGGGGAAGGCCCGGCCAGGCCTGCGTGGGCGGACGGGCGGCCCTCCGGCCCGGTCGCCGTGGCTGCTTCAGGCATCCGCAGCGGACCAGAGGAAGCACCGGGCCGGACGCAGGGAGGACGGCCAGTGTGGAAGACGGACACTTTTAATGGGCGAGCAGTTCAGAGAACCCACAGAAACAAAGGGAAGAAGGGGCGACAACCCAACAAAGGCCGGAAGAGCAAGGGAGGCTCAGGAACAAGATGAGGCTAATCGGATGTGATGCAGGATGAGGAGCCACTGTGTGAGCCGGCGTCGAGCAAAGTGGGGCGCAGCACGAGGGGGTCACCAGGACAGGCACAGGGAGGGTACAGGGACCAGGATAAACAAGCAAACAATAACGGAGCAATGGGTGAATGTTTGAATGGGTGAGTGGGTAGGTGAGTAAGTGGGTGGGTGGATGGGTGGGTGGATAGGTGGGTGGGTGGGTGAGCGGGTGGG
>RJWH01005711.1:0-27293 GCA_004363575.1 Solenodon paradoxus | reverse complement strand
ACATAGGAAGCAGGTAGGTATATAACAAGCGGGAGGTAAGTTGATGGGTAGTGGAATAGATAAAAACATAGATAAATAACAAATACAGACAGCAGGTCCTGCATACATATATACAGACCTAGAAGAGGTGGGTCGACAGTAGATGGTAAGTAGTTGATAGAGACGTAGGTGGGTGGATAGAGGCAGACAGTCATTAAGAGGAGTGGGGATGGAATAATCAAAGGAGCCTGCAGTCATCCTGTTGAGCCCGTTTTCCAGGGAGGACGGAAGCTGAAAGCCATGGGCAAGTGGGCAGCCACAGGTCCCGCGGCAGGTCCCTCGGGTCCCCTGAGACACAGCTCTCTGGAGCACGACTCGGCAAGCTCTCAGTCCCCGGCCAGCTCCAGCAGACGGACGCAGCAGGGCAGGCTGCTGCTGAGCGGGAGAGCTGAGGGGCCGCGGGCACACAGGCTGGAAGCGGCCGGGGCAGCCGGGTGCAGGGCTGTGGGAGACGAATTCCAGGGGGCCTGGGAGAGGAAGGCAGAGGGCCTTCCTTGGGTGAGAGCCCACCGTGAAGGTGTCAGGGCATCTTTCCAGAGGGAGAGGACTGTGCACCGTGCACCAACTGACAGTTGGATGATAAGAAGGGACACATTGCAGGTAATGAAACCTTTGATTTTTGAAAAGTCCAATTGCCCATTTTTCATCCGATTATTAGTTAATAAGTAGTCATGTGCACTTCCACTCCTTTTGGCATATATTTCTGGAAACGTATGAAACTGATCTGCATTTTCAGGGGCCGATTTCCCCCCAAAGCAATTTATATCATTGTAAGGAATTGGTGACCTGGGACTGAGGTCTCAGTGTTCCTTCCCCCTTCTGCTAGCAAAATCCTGAAAGTGGGGATCCCAGTTAACTTCTTTGCAACGGACCCTTGGTCGGAGGGCCTGCTTCAAACTGCCTTGTTACTAGTTTTCGATCACTACCCAAAAGTGAATCTGAGGGCCTGGATGCTGAAGATTTCCTGGGATCGAGAGAATCTTCTGACCCCGTGAGAGGTTCTGTTGTGTGGACTGGGTTTTATGCCATCAACGATGTTTTAATAAGGTAGCGTCACCAGTCGTCATCTGCACTAGCAGTAACAGTGCCAATCATCCTGGGAGGATTTCCGGATGAGATCTCAGAACTCACACTCAAGACTGAGCCGATGAGGAGTCGAAGGTGGAGGGACTCAACAGGAGGAATGCGGGGTGCCCTTGCTGTGTGACCTTGGAGCACACAATCAGACTCTCTGTGTCTCAGCTTCTCCGATGAACCGGGTCTAGCATTTCTGTGGCTTCCGGGCAGGCGTTCTCCCCCAGTTCCATGACCCGGGGCAGGACAAGCCCGTCCCGGCCCTCACTCACCATCTGAAACATGCCGGCTTTGCTCACCCTAGACGTCACTCTCAGGAGGGATGTCCCGTGGACAGGTCCACGTCCCCACGCCGAGTCCGTCCACTCTGAGGCACCACCCGGCAGCTGGTTCTCCTGACATCCTGCTCCCACAGGGAGCCCAGGAGGCTGCGGGGACTGTCCCGTCCAGCCACCCATGCCAGGGCTTGCCTGTCAGCCTGGCACCCTCCCTTCACTCCCTCGCGGGCGGCCCTGACGGCCCCAGCCCCTCAGGCCTCTGCAGACCAGCTCTTCCTCTACAAAGTGGAGGTGGCCATGCGCTCCGCACAGGTGGCTGTGAGGTGGGGGCAACGAAACTTTGGGAGGGTTTGCAAACGTAAAGGGCTGTGCACATGCTCACCGCAGCTCTGCTACAGTAGAGCAGGGGCGAGCGCAGACCCAGGACCACCTCCCTCCCATGGGGGTGGGGGAAGCCCTGCTCTGGGGACTGACCATCGCCTCAGCCCTGGGCTCGTGCCAGGCGTCCAGGTTCTCTTGGCTCTGGGACCGAAGACTCAGGAACTTGCCAGATGGACCAGGCCTTTTCTGGACTCCTCGCCAGGGGGCCCTGTCAGAGGGAAGCACCCTGGTGATGTGGGCCAATCATCTCTATGATGTCCCTGCCACTGTCCGACTGGGGGAAGCTTCACCGGCGACAGGCTGGTTGGTGAGGCCCCGGCCCGCTGTGCGCCTCTGCAGCCTTGCTCAGCGAACGTTCTCAATTTCTAAAGACTCGGTGACCAAAATTCACCCTTATTGTTCACAAGAATAGCACGTGGAAATGGCTGAAATGACCCAGCAGGACTAAATAAACATGATGTCACATGTGAAATCAGCACTTCGCAGGCCTTGTAATGCACGTTGTGGGAGAAGATAAGGGAGGTGAAGAATCACAATAGTGAGTGAGGGTGTCAGGTCCCAGGACAGCCCGTGAGACCTCTGAGCTCTGCGGACACACGCCTGGTGAGCGCACACACACCCCTGGGCACACACGTGTGCACACACGTTACAATGCACACAATGATCTAGATGATGGCATCTGAGAAATGTTTTTCTTCCTTTTTTTTTAAGGGAAGGTGCAGGCAGGAATGAAGGCGAGCAGGCAGGCAGGCAGGAAGAGAGAGGAGGAAGAAGGATTTTATTTTTCATTTGGTTTTTCCCACTGGTTGTTTGCCCCGCAGGCCTGGGACTTGAACCCAGGGGCCTGTGCTCCTCCAGAGGCGACTGCCCCAACCACTGCTCCACCAGGGCGGCTGTGTTTTTCTTATTTTTTGCATTTATATTTCTGAAATACATCTATTTCCTTATAAGAAAAGATGTAGGTTTTTATGGGTTTTGTTTTGCTCTGTCTGACTTTAAAGTCAGACTCACGCCACAGAGGCTGCCTGCCCCCCGCCCCTCCTGGTGGGTGTAGGCCCCAGGGTCCCCTCCAGTCTGGACGGCACCTGCCGTGTGGGGCTGGCAGAGGTCCTGCAACTGGCCCTGTGGCCCTTCCCCTGAGCCCTTCAGGAAGGGCAGGGCCAGGAGGCGCTGGGATGACCTTGGACGTGGCCTTCCAAGGGGAGGGGAAGGTGTGAGACTGGGAGGCGAGGTCATCAGATGGACCAACAGGCCCAGAGCACATGGCCACCCAGCAAACTTTGGGCCAGCTGACTAGGGACCCTCCCTCACCGCCTGGCTGTGGGGCGTTGCCCTTAGACTGGGGCCTCGGAGGGCAGGCGGCACCCAGCACAGCAACGGGTCACAGGCGCGTGTTGTGTGCACCCAAGACTCTAATGGGATCGTGGAGCCTCCACCTGCTCCCACACCCTGCTCCCCGGCGCTGTGAGACTGATAGACAAGGAAAAGGCACTTCGACGCTACTGAAATGAGTGACAATAGACGGAATCGTGTCCTGCCCGGGCCCAAGCCTGCTAGCAGGATCCACGGCAGCCGACAGGCATGTCCTGCGGGGCCCCCAGCTGCAGGTGCCAGGGTTCAGTGGCGGCCGGGGGCCCTGGGTCCCAGGATGCCCTGCCTTAGTCTGCAGGGCAACACGCCTCGGGGTGTGGGGTGCGGAGGGCTGCCTGCTGCCCTCCTTCCACGTCCCTCTTCGTCTCAGTCATTGCCTCGACAGAGTCCTCCACCTGTCCTCGTCCCACTCCCACCACCAGCCACTGACCAGGGAGCACATGTCCAAACCCGAGCCCCATATCCAGTGCTGTCAGAATTTCTTTGCCGCCACAGCCCGTACCACACGCTGTACCCACTGCTGATCCTGAAGGGACATGCTCACCCGGGAAGCGGTGGCCTGCTGTGGAGAGGACAGGACCCCAGCCTGGCCCAGAGAGGGGCGTCAGCTCTCCCGTCGAGGATCAGCCCCTCCGCCCCGGCACTCCACTTTCCATGGCACCTTTGTGGGGTACAGGAACTCTGCCTGCCATCACCCGCTTTGTGTTCTAGGGGCCAGGGTGAGGGTCAGGACAAGGTACTCCCACTGCCCCAGGATAGCCTGGGAGGACCGGGCAGAAGCATCAGCAAGGAGGATGGTCGTCAGGTGAGGCCCCAACTGTAAGCCACTGGGCAAGCTGCGCCCGGTCACTCGAAGGCCCTGTCCACAGGGGCTGCCAGAGGGACTGGAGGGGAACTGGGGTGCACTGCTCCCCAGACCTGGGCAGGAAGCGGGACTTCAATGGTATCAACCTTTTCATATGCTGGGCTGGAGGTATGTGTGCGCCTCTGGGACAGGGACAGTGGCTCACGGCCACGGTCACTCAGAGCCAGGACGCAGGCAGCATGGGCACCTGGGACACGGCAGACAAAGGGGCCCACCGTCCTCACCTACACCAAGCAGTGGGTGTGGATCTGAGGGCTGCCTTCTTGTGACAGCGGTGGAGTCCCTGGTCCCAGCGCCCAGCCAGGCTGGCGACCGTGGAGACAGCCCATCACTGGGAGTAAGTCACAGGATCAGGAGGCACGGGCGCCCTGTGGGTCTGAGGCCCCACCGCAGGGGACAGGCCCTCCCGCAGGCTTGTGCGGTGCACCGGTCGGGTGGGGGCTTCTGTTTGCTTCTATTGGGGCTGCTCCACGCCAGAGGCCTTGCAGGGCGCAGCGGGGACACTGGAATCAGGGCTTTTGAGGTTTACAGAAGGGACCCCTTGGCCACGCACGGCTGACCCAGGTCCTTGGACAGCTGCTCTCAAAATCGGTCGGGGTTTCAGCGCCCACAAAATGTACACGTGTAGTTAATTCGCAACATCTCCTGTTCGCCATTTGGGGTTATTGCTGTAAGAAAAAAAGGCTCAGTGACCCTTTCATCTCGAGGCATTAATATTTCATCATGACTTTGATTGCCTATAAAGGCAGTTCAAGGGTATATTTTCACCTAAAGGTCTAATAATTTAATAACACTTACTGAACCTGCATTTGATTTAGACCGTGTGCGGCTTTCAATGCCACGTCGCTTTAAACAGTCTGCATTCATCACAGGGGCCTAACAGTGCGTTCTGTGGCTCTGTGTCCTCTGCAAACCACAGGGCATGAAGGAGCCTCACCAGCACCCTTTGATGAACAGCGCAGCCATAAAGATCATTTCTCTCGGACAGTGACAATCAGCTGGTGGAAATCTCTCACCGTGGACGACGGTGTCAGCCTTTATTGGCTGACATCACAGAAACTCCCACTTGTTCAGGAAGCAAACTCTTCATATAAAATGTCAGGAGTTCATTCTAACTCTCCAGGTGACAACCTCACTATTCATAAAGTTTGAAATTGGTATTAATATTTTAACTTATCACTTAGAGGATCTTTCCGCGTCTTCGCCATACTGAATGAGCAGACCCGGCGCCCAGTGTCTCCGCAGGGACGCTGCTCTGGCGCCAGTGTGTTAACGTTCCTGGAAGCTTTGCCAGCTCTCAGGGCAGCCTGAGGAAGCAGCACAGACCCAGGTCCCTGCTGCAGGGACTGTCCCTCGGCTGGGCTTTGAGGGACACGGTGGAGGCACCTCTGTCCTCACTCACCTGGCGGCCCCAGTTCCCACTTCTTGCTGGTCTTGCAGGGACACACTTCTGACCCCTGGTTTCTTGAAATACCAGCTCTGTGAGAATGAGATCTAGCAGAGTCAGAGTCTATATATTTGCAGTGAAGCCTCGTGGCGTTTGTTTCCTAGGGCCTTAGCAGACTGAACATGTGTTAGAAATATTTTGCTGCTGGGACAGAATATTTTCTATGTGATTTGTCCTTTAGAGGTTTTCTTCTTTCTTGAAAGTCAAGATCAGGAAGATGGGTGATTTCTTTTTGTTTAAGCAAAGATGGATACTCCTAGACGGCGGAGCTGCAGCTCTGGCTGGCTGCTCTGGGCCTGGGTTTTCCTGTCTGTAGGTCTGCACGGGTGCATCTGCGTGTCTCTGCTTCTGCCCCGCCCCCACGGACCTGGGACCCCTGTGGGCCAGGAGAGCGGCGGCCGATGCCAGAGCCACTTCCACTGCCTGTCCTCAGGCAGCCAGGCTGGGCGGTGGCCCTGGAGACACAGGAACGAAGGAGCTGGTGAGTGTCACCACCATTTTCATGCGGGGCAGATCCTGAAAATGGACAAAGGAGTGGTGCCTTGGTGGCAGCAAATACAGGCTGAGGACAGGCCGCACGCAGGCCAGGGGAGAGGTGCCCCTCACCGGCCTCTTCCTCGGAGACCGGAGAGCAGCGAGCTGCATGACTTCCACCGTCAACGTCACTTCTTGCAGTTGGTCTGGTATCTATTTAGGTCTTTGCTCTAAAAGCAAATAATCTGAGGAATTTAAGAAACTTATTAGGGAGAATTAAATGACAGGTAGAAGAGAATACAAGCACCACCTGCAGGGTTTTTTTATTGTAGCAGCTGTTTGGCACACAGCTAAGCACGAGACCATTAGTGAACTTCATTCAGAATTTAAGATGAGCTCATTTAAAACAAGCTCGGAAATTTGTATCAAATTTTAGAACAGGCCACAAAATCACACCAAAGAGATGCTTTTTCTCCTATTTCACTGTGATCTGAATGTGAGGACTGTTGAGTTTAAAATCTGTTATTTGGATAAAACCCTTTCACATGTGAATACATATCAGCCTAAGCAGAGAAACGGGTACAAAAACATAACCAGCTATCGACTATTTTTTTTAGGGCTCGTTTTAGTAAATAAAGTATTGATCTCTCCCATTGGGAGTTTGACTCAATTCCACTCTCCACTCCTGAGTGAAATGGATTCATCGGTCTTGGCTCATTCTGAGCAAACAGTAATTCACATAAGAAAATATCAGCTGTTCATCTCAGACAACGTGGCCTTTCCTCACAACAGCAGGTTCAAAGACGTCTCTGATGGGGGCTCAACAAACTACCCCAGAAACGCAGTTCGACACCATCCAGCCTCATTATTTCAATACACATCACACACACACATACACACACACTCACACACTTTTTTCCCTGTGTTTTACCTACAATTAGGTTTCTTTTCACAGACTGAGAGAAACTTCTCTGGGCCATCCACTACGTTACTTTGTTTTTCTGGCCTCAGCCTTTGTTTTGCTTTTGGTCGATAAGTGTCATTAAACAGGCACGAGTGTGGCCAGGATGCAGAAGGGGGGGCCTCCAACCCTCGCTGCTCCCTGGCGGACGTGAGATGGAGCAGCCAGCACCCCGTGCCTCCCCTCTGCTCAGAGAGACGCCGTATTTACACACTAGGGGCCTAATGGTGTGACGCGGAGCAACTTCTAGAGAGAAAAAATATGCATGTATGCTATGGCAAACATCTAGCAAGAGACAAGAGTCTTTTTCCAGGGAAACCCAATTAAAAAACCCCTGAAAACCACGTAGGGCAAAACCTTAAGACTTTCTCTCCAGTCAAAGCAGAGGCCTCAACGCCCGTGAGCACACGTCGGGGGGGGAGACGCCATGTGGGTTGTCCATCTGAGTTTTGCCCCAGCTTACCTGGGCCCAGGAGAGCACAGCACGGTCTGTGTGGGACACGTGGCTGCCAGCAATGTGGAGAGGAAAGGGACCACAGCAGCACGCACGATGACAAAGGTGACCTGTTTGCGGCAGCAGTACAGGGCCCACCGCGCTCCCCTGGAGAGACGGTGTTTCTGTGAGGTGCGTTGCCCCAGGGGCGAGTTCGCAAACGTCCCTGACTTACACGGGAGAGGCACAGGGGTCCGCAGTCGGCACGTCTACAGAACACAGAGGGACTCTGTTCTAGATCGTTTCACCTGCTGAGAAACGCTGCTAACCATTCTGAAATCCTAGCCTCATCTTTTACAGCCCAGGACAAGGCCATTGGGGGACAGAATGTAGAGTCTGCATCACTGAACCACCCGAAATCAGGTCAAATGCACGCTCTTCGGGTTTTCCAAAATAAATAAACGACAACTTTCAAATCTGACTTGTCAAGAGTGAGGGCGGAAGGGAGGACACAGAAACGGAAGTGTCTCCCTGTCATTCTGGCAAGTTTTCTCGGAGCAGGAACTGTTTGCTCTTCAGCTGTGTAAGGTGGGCTGAGAGCTGCGGCCTGGAGGTGGAATTTCCAGCACCGCCCTCAAGTTGTCCAGATGACAAGAACTCCTTGTCAAAGGTAAGTGCGGACTATGACCCAACGTTTCAGGTCACGGAGGTAAGAGCTCATGGATTATAAATTTAACAGAGACAGTGACATTATCACTACAGTCTGGTATTAAGTGTGGTCGCAAGGTAACTTCCCCCAGGACCCCTTTCCCCTCCTATCGCCACACCCACGGAGCACACCCACACAGAAGAAGGAGAAGGTCAGTTAGGAGCAGAGTCCGCACGCAAACACCAGCTGAAAACCTTTAAAAAACAGAAATGAAATGAGATTTTGCAGCAAAACAAAACTGGTCATCGGTGTTCCTTTTAAGAATATATGATGTAATAAATGATGTAATAAATCTTTTGAACCAGAGAGCATATGTAAGAAAGGCCAATATCGTTAGTTCACTATAAAAAGCGTTTATTATTTTCATGCAATCCATTAAATTTTAGAGATTAAAGAAGTTTTTCAATTTAAGGCTTCTAGAAATTTAAATTTCATTGCTGCTACAAAGGGAGCCATTTTCTTTCATTGGTAGCAACCAGAGGACCTGCCCTGCAATTGGTGGCAGTGTTTTTTTTTTTAATTTCCTGACCAATAAAGCACTTAAGAAATCAAATCAAGTTCTCACCAGGTAAGGCAATACTTGCGGACATGCCTAAAGAATCCAGTCTACATGAGTCAATTCCCACTTTGCTAATAAAGTGTCTTCACTTTTTCCTATGACTGAACCAAAGGCTTCATAGCGAAGCCTGTGTTTAGCAGAATCAGCAAAGGCACTACCTTCTCTGAGCGCATTCGTTCTGTACAGTCAGGCTGCTGGGATGCCAGACAACAGATTTTTGACAAAAATCATGCGTGACAAGATGGGGGACACGAGAGACAGACAGACAGACAGACAGGACAACATGAAAAAACACAGGCATTGACCGTCGAGCCAAGCTCGCGCCTCTCCAGCCAGGCCACTGTGTGTCCTAAAGTTCAGGATGATGCGAAGTCTCGCACAGACCTGGGGGAGCAGGGGAGACAGGTTGCTGTCACACTCAACACCAGCCCATTTAAGGCACTAACAGTCCACCAAAATATATTCTTGTGGAACCACATTTCCCAAGCTTGTTTTATTATGGAAATTTGCAAATAGGCACAAAAGCTGAGCCCCAAATCTGGCCTCAGCGCCAGCCAGCATGATTCTTCTCCAACCTCTAGAATTTTTCCTGGAGAATTTGAAATCAGAGCCCTGGGACTGTGTCACTTCACTCATGGCTTTGGGAGCATCTAAGGAAAGCTCTCTGCAGAGACGGAGGACACCTGACATTGAACCCCAGGAGCAGAGAGGCAGCTGATGCTTTGAGACACACCCAGCTGGACGTATTGGATGGCCAGGGCATTGTTGTTACATGACTTATTGAAAACAGGAAACATGCCAATCTTTCCAAGTAGTTGTTTTTATATGAGCACTTAGCATCCCTGTTAGTGTTGGGAAGTGTATACCGTGAGGTGAAAATGGTTTTGCTGTCAATGTAGGCTAACCACGTCTAGATATTGCTACTGTCTTCTGTATATTGCATTCAAAATGATCATGTGACAGTCTCATCAGTCTGATGTTCCTGGATGTGAAGACCTGCAAGCAAGGCAGAACTGACGTGCACAGAAATAGTCATGTGCTTGCACACACACTAACGAACGCTTCCACCCCTTCAGAGTGTCTGCTCATTCATGATCTGGGCGGGAAGCTATCACCTTGACTGGGATGTCACTTTAACCGTGACCCACCATCCTATCAAGATTTTTA
Organism: Solenodon paradoxus; assembly: GCA_004363575.1. Classification (NCBI taxonomy): domain Eukaryota; kingdom Metazoa; phylum Chordata; class Mammalia; order Eulipotyphla; family Solenodontidae; genus Solenodon; species Solenodon paradoxus. Next base: position 17,535 of record RJWH01005711.1, on the reverse strand, counting down.
AACATCACTTTGACTTTAAGACATTAGACTAGCAATTGAGAGAAGCCTGGGTTACACCCTACAAAATACTGCACCAGAAAGTTCGAATGAACTCTTTTATTTTCTGCTTGGGAAAACAAGAAAAAGATTTTGTACAAACACCCCCTAACACCACCGCTCAGTTCGACTTCCCAGACCAGGGCGCACCGGTCACCTGCGATCCATGCGGCCTCCTCTGAGCCGCCCGCTTCCCCAAAGCCTCTGGCGGAAGATTCTCGCTCATCGGAAAGATGGCACATAATACAGTGTTTATGAAAACGTGAGTGCTGCGCTGTTTTCATTCAAACTTAGCGTATTAAATGGAGCATGCTTTCTCCATTATTCCCTGATTACTTGTGTGTGTGTGTGTGGAGTGGGGGGGAACGATGAGTCTTAAACTCTCAACATTTTAAAGAGTCAAAAATGTGTTAACTCAGCAGGGGAAACTGTATATCAAGTTCCTTGCTCTCGACTGCTCCCACATAATTATTAAAAGTAAAGTGCAAACAGTCGACATCAGAAAAAAGCGAAATTCTCATACATATATGTATATATGTATGCACACTCCAGAAAGGGCTCACCTTCCAAGTGAACCTCTAGTTTAGAATTATCTAGTAAGCATTTATCTCCCTGAAAACAGTATTCAGACATTTTAACAGTTCTCAGTAGGTAGAATTACTGGTTAATACCAATGAGCAGAGAACACGCACACGCACACACACATGCACATGCACACACACATCTTTAAAACATCATTTCAGTCGTGATGAGCAGTCCCCAGAAAAATGCTGTGAGCAGCTGAGATCAGGCACAGCCATTACGCAGCAGAACATGAAAGTCAACGTACCACGGGTCACTGCCTGCACGTGTGTTTGAGATTACGTCTGGCAGCGTCTGCCGTCTTCCTATAATGGGTGCGTCTCACCGGTAACAAGGTGTCTGAGGCCAGGCCAGCTCAGAGCACCTCTGCCTCCTTTGTTCCTGACGTCAGGAACTGGAATTGTTCTGAGACACTGCTTTCACTTCTGCAGTAACGTTTGAGAAAACTTCCCAGCTTGTTACCTTGTGAACTTACTCCCGGAGGAGGCAGGGGAGGCTAGTCTCTTTCAGAATGAACTTGTTCTCAGTTTTTCATTCATGACCAGCTGAGAATATCACAAACATGTTGGCTAAAGAAGCTGTCTGAAGCCGCTCCATTTCGGAGGCAGCGGCCAGGCGGTCTGCCCTCTGGACGGTGTCCAGGAGACCTCATAGTTCCGAGGCTCTTTCTAGAGTATTTGTGGGTGCAGGTGAGTATTTAATCAGCTTTAAAAAATCAAATGCTTACCATGTTTTATTTTATACTCTCTTAGGTATATGCTTGCATAATTGCATTTTCTTGAGGCTACTTTTAATTTCCAGTTATAATATGTGAAGGACTAAAGAGACACAGTGGATAGTACTGAAAAAGTCAAATTGCTGAACAGAATATTTGTCCGAAATTGTATTATTTGGGACAAGGACAGTCATAAAGAATCGGTGAACTTTCACAAGTCCTTCTGTAAGGTTCAAGCAAGTCTTCAAATTATTGTAGTGAATTATTTACATTTGCTATATGATGAGTCCAAACTCCTTAAGAAGAAAAAAATTGCAAAACAACTTATTTTCAGTATCTTCTTTGCATTTTTTTTGGTATCTTGATGCATACATATATCTCTGAATTATTTGAAAAGTTTCAAAAATACTTTCTTTGGGAAGTTTCAGTCCTGCACGAATTTATGTGAATTTCACAAAAACAAAAAACAAAAACCAAAACAACCAACAACACTCCTTTCTGAAATCTGTGAAGAAACCTCTTCCTGGACAAGTCAGACGTTGCCATTTCCTGTCCTCTCCTTCCAATTCCCAACCAAACAGAATTTTAAACAGAAAATGATGACTATGCTCAGAGTACGAACACGCTGTCCCACTAAGGGGAATTCACAAGCATCTCGTGCAGTAACTTCGGGAGGCGTATGTGTCTGCAAATCTTTCCTTAGCATAACGCAAAGGCCACAGCACTAAATGTGACCTTGGGTCACAGGCGCGCTTTCTCGTAAGTAACTGCTGAATGTCTCAACTTCCCCAACTGTGTAAAAGAACTCTGCACGTTTTCAATTGTCTTCACATTTATCATTCACTGTCCAAAGATATCTGAAAGAATGCCCAACTAGTATGACATCCTCTTAAATGTTATAAACAAGCATCAAAATGATATCAAACTAGAAGAGGGGTTCTTCCAGAGGGGAGCCCCAGTGGGAAACAGGCTTCAACTGTGTATATAGTAATCAAATGCAGCAATGGTTTCTAGCTTCCGTGTGTGTGTGTGTGTGTGTGTGTGTGTGTGTAAGAATATGAGCCAAGTATTATTTTCCCCCTTCTGTTAGAAAAAAAAACAAAACAAAACACCAAAATAGGTATGCTGGGAACTTTTTAAAAACCCAGCACCCCTCCCAAATAAACCCCAAAATGCTTTAAAATTTCTCACTACATAAAGACCCCACCTTCTTTGGCTAGTGCAGGAAATACTCAAGTCACACAGGGACCCCCGTCCTGTTCCAGAGGGAGCAACAATCTCCGGAAGTTTGAAAAGAGAAAGTGCTCTGGGTTCATCCAATTGAACAGAACCTGTGCCCTCGGCCATGCGAAAGCAAGTGTTTTTGAGTCTACAGAAATGTAGAGGGAAGAGAGGCAAACAGGACAGGCACAGCGCTCTGGGGCTGTGTTTACTTGTTTCTAGTCACAGGGGCCCTTTGGTGGAGAACTGCCTTTTGCAAGGAGGGATGGCTTTGAGAAAAGCCCCTGCAAGTCTGAGAGGGGGCGGGTGAGGAGGGCCAGGCTCCAGCAGACACAGTACCTGACTTTTCAGTGCACAGCTTGTCAGCCAGGTAGCTTGCCTCTTGGGCGACAAGTGAGAATATCTCCTCTTCATACTCCTCTATGATAGTTTCGCACTGCAGAAAGAGAATAACAGCACCTGTGATAGCGGCCACTCCCGGGGCCAAGTCTGGCTAGGAAGGTCTGAGCAAAGTTTCATTCGCTACAAACATAAAGCCAGGTTGCCTAGGGGACCCATTTTCATTCACCATTTTGCTCTAAGACACCACTGAGTGGCTGGAGGAGCCCTCTTCCCAGAATGTTAATTGCAGCATTTTCCTGGGACTTAACTAAAAGATTAGTGGTGTTGAAAGACGGAGAGCCAGGAAGGAAATCGGTTCTTTGTATTTTTTTTTTTCTCTCTTCCTTAAATTGGAAGGAAGGAATAGGAAGAAATGGGCCTCCTCTGAATGGAGCAGAAAAGTCTTCGGTTTTGGTTTTTGTGTGTGTGTGTGTGTGGTTTTTTTCAGACCACATTAAAGAACACAGTTCCTTGAAATAGTTAAACCAGTTTCCTTCGGGCTCAAGGTAATAATCCATTCTGTGGTTTTAAAACAGGGCTCGAGGTGTGAAAACAATTAAGCTTTCTCAGCAATCAAAACAAACACACCTCCACTCCACTGTGGCTGACAGCCTGCCAGCTGTGTCGGGGAGCATCTCTTCACCCCTCGAGAGACCCAGACACAGCAGCACCCCAGCCCCCTAAATCAGACCCTTCAAAAAGAGGAGCTCTGATTTGCCTGCGCACTTGGAAACCTTAAACTCTGTCTGATGTACCTGAGTGAGAGCACCACAAGGTCACACAAGGTCACACAAGCTACTAAAGTCGGTCATGAGACTGGCTCATGTCAGTGCCTCATGTCCACTAAGCAAGACTCTTAAAAATCATACATGGCTCTTAAAATATTTAGATTCCACTCCGATGTGTTTATTTAAAACTTCTGAAATACAAGCACACTTTACTCATTGTAATTCCACAGGACTTTTAACGCCGAGTGATTCATGGCTTTTTCTTTTTAATTAAAACAAGCCCTTCTTTCAGCGTGCTGACATTTTGGCCAATGGGTGAACCTAACAGTTTTAAGCGAGGCGTCCTGTCACTTTGTCAGGAGACTGAAAAACACTGCACTATATTTTGCCCAGCATGTTCTCGCAAGCAGAGACGGTCGTTCATGCAGAATCGACACTGCTGGCAGGACATGTGGCATTAAGCCACTGTCATGTGGAAGCCTTTGTTTAACTTGGTCAGTGCTAAAATCCTTGAATTAACTCAGGGAAAAGATTCATTCTCTTCTGTGAACCCACAGGGGGTTAAAAAAACAATCCCCAAATGTGCGCCACCCTGGCTCCACTGTTGGGCAACAAATGTTTGAAAATGACGGTCCTTTTCATTTGGATCTTAACTTAGAAACCTCAGCCTCCGGTTCCCGGGGTGGGAATCTTGGCAAGAGGACTGAGACTCCTCCCCATCTCCGAAGGAGCAAAGTCACGTTGCAAACCGTGTCTTAAAGTCACTGGGATTTGCAACAGTGATTTCTGGAAATATCACTGAAATGTCTCGGCTGAGATGGAGCAGCACAGCCCCTTAGGGGTCCCCAAGGCCAGCTCCTACAAGCACGTTTAACGCGGAAAAAGCAGCAGGACCAGAGAGAACGAGGCTACCGATTGAAGGAAGACAAACAGCAGGAGAGAGCTCCCAACCCCCGCTCGGGGAACAGAGGATGCTTGCAGGAAGAGAGCTTACCGCGAATTTCAAAGGTCTGTAAGCATCAGAATAGAAATAGAATTTTTTAAATTCCTCGTATATTTTGTCTCCTTTCCTGGGAGCAAATCTCCTGAACGTCTTCCTCTTCGTCCCAGCATCTTCTTCCAGCTTGTAGTCATTCATTCGCTCACAAACTCTATCCAAGAGGTCCACCAGGAACGCCTCTGACCGGGCTAAGGGAATCTGTTCGGAAAAACGCCGGAGGAAACTTGTCTTAAAATGATTTCAAGCCCCCTCCCAGGAAGACTTGGGGACCCTGCACACCCCCACCCCGTGAGCACAGGGTGACTTGCCGATGCCATTCCTACACTTGTATTATGTACACACTTGAACATTAGCTTAAATCCTGCTTTTTGAGACGTGCATCTGTCTGAAGGGGTCAGAAAATATCTTACAAGCCAACTACAAACGCCCACGAAGAGACTCATCTGTGAGAGTCCTGCGCAGACACGAGCCCGGAGAGTCAGCGACCTCGCAGGGCCGCGGGCCGGAGCGCACCGACCCGGGAAAGGAGGGAGGGAGGCGGCGGGCGAGGCGGACGGGGGTCGGTCTCCTTGCAGAGCGCTCGCCGGGCTCGGGCGGAGGCGGGCGGAGGCGGGCGGGCCGGCCGGCTCTCCCAGGCGTCTCCGTGGAGCGCGTCCCCGCTGGGCCGCGGACCCGAGCGGGCGACGCGCTCGGGGCGGACAGAAGGCGGCGGGCAGAGCCGCGGCCACGGGCACCCAGCGCCCTCGCCCCCGGAACGCAGTCAGGACCCTTGGGCCACCGCCTGCGCCCCGCGCGGGGGTCAGAGAGAGTCCCTCGCCCGGGGCAACCGAGACAAAAACTCGGGGGCCGTCTAGACAGGTCAAGGTGCAGGACGCGGCGTCCCCGCTCCTTCCGGAAGGGGGCGGGCAGCCGCCAAGGGCGCCGGCCGCCGGGGCGCGCGGGCCGGCCAGCGCCGCTCTCCGCCTCTCCGCCCTCCGCTGATCAAAGCGGCCAGTTTGCATGACAACCGCGCTGAAAGGGGCTGAATCACAAATGAACTCGATTGCGGCGATGTTGATCTCTCAGCCGCCTTTGTCCCCTTTCAGGCGCAGTGTGAACCCTTCCGGTGCCAACGACCGCGCGCCCGGGCGCACAAAGGGTCCCCGCGCCTCGCCGCCATCTGGCCACAAAGCGCGGCCGCGGCCAAAGCGCGGTGGCCTCCGGTGTAGTCACTCAGTGTCACCAGCGCCTGCCCCCAGCTCCCACGCAGAAGCGACTCCGGACAAAAAAGTTTAAAGAAGCGGGCAGCGGAAAGAGCAGAAGAAAACGTCACTGATAACTTTCCACCGCCCGGGCGCCTGGGATCAGCCCCCAAAATTGACTGCAGGGGGCTGGGGGGCGGGGGGCGCGATTCAGAGCTGCTCTCAGGCCCAGGCCGGCAGCGTTGCAGTCAAATTGCTTGCTGCCCTGAATTACTGGCCACCAGTTACATATTCACGAAAATATCAGTCTTTAAAAAACGTAAGGATGTTTTGATTTGAAAAATGTCTACATCTTAAAGACCCCAAACGTGGTCATTCCAAACACAAGCAGCATTTTATTTATGCCTTTACTTATGCATGTGGAGCATCCTGAACCAAACAAAATCAGGTTGACAAACAACTGAAAGCCCCTTTTATTAACACACAGAAACTAAGAGTTAAGTATGTGCTGGGAGTGAAAGTTCTAAAATCCAGAGGAAATTTCTTCAATGGCACTTAAACCGGCAGGCGGTGAACAGAATACTCCCGCCCCGCGTGCGCTTTGCATATCTGCCGGAACAAAATGTGCAGACAACCTGCGTCTAGTTTTTTCCGGAGACCCACAAAACAGCTTTCCGCTCAAGTGAAGAGTGCATTTTCAAAATGTGAAACTGTGGTCAAGAAACCTGCCTCCCCACCACCCCCTTGTCCGGGTAGGAAAAGTCAGCACCCAGGGACACGCGGGAGGGTGGGGGCTGGTAGCTGGGGGCTCTTCCCACCCAGCTGAACCGGTTCCACGTAGCGTTGAGAAGTGACCCAGCATTCTGAGTTGTTTAGGAAATTGCTAAGCCAAACAATTTGGGGCAGAATCCTGACTTTAAGGTGGGACTTAATTTGTGAGCTATTTTATTTATTTCCAACAAGCAGGATTTTTTTTTTTTATCTTGAAAGTGGAATTTTGCATTGTTCAAAAAATAGTAGTGTGCCCATTTTAACACGAATGTGTTATATTAAGAGAGCAGCATGTGAATTTTGCTGATTTTGTAAGTATGTGAAGGCTAACTAGTTGTTGATGTTATTGGCAGTCTCTTCTGAGTCAATCTTGTTTTTTAAATTAGAAAACGTTTGCTGGTGAGAGCTCAGGAAAGGCTACGTTACAATCTTCATCAAACCCGGCAAGGAAAAACTACCAATATGAGACTAGTAGAGGCTGCTTCTAAAAGATTTTAAAAAATCAAAATAAACATTGACCTTAAAACCCCAAACGAAGCCTCTGATTTTTTGAGAAGAAGATTTTTAAGAAAAAGTAGTTCTGGGTACATGAATTCAAACTCACATGATCAGAGTTTAAAATGAGGCCACTAAGCCGAACTACTTCCACTTGAGGTGTGTTTTGATTATAAGGGAGCCGTAAGAATTGGGATGAGTGGACTAAAACGGAGACTTTCTTTCTAAACGGTGAAGATTTTGAAGAGCACTGGTCAATAAAGCAACTCCCTTGGTAATCTTCAGAGCTTCCCTCCACCCTGGACCGATGGTCTCTGAGATACTAACCTCATTAAAATATGAATGCGAAAGGTCCCTTTGGCTGTGTCCTGAGAAAAGGGACTCCCCTACAGTGTTCTTCTGGTGGAGGACTCTGCGCGGAGTTGTACATATAAAAGGGACCCGCTATCATTTTGCCACTATCCTGAAGAAGCCCCTATCCCCAAGAAGCCCAGTGGCCCTCACTCCCCCCACTCGGAAGCGGGCACCCCTGAATCATACTGAATATCCGTAGTGTCTGTGTTTTTCTTCCTGGGGCTGCTTCTGACCACGTGCCTGTGCGTGAGCAATGAAATGGGGATTGGAGGACGTGCCCACGTCCCAACTTTAAAGTGGAGGAGAAAGAAAAGGAGCTGAAAGTTTGGCTTTGGTTTCCCTCTGGTCTGGAGTTGGGGATTTCTTCCCCACACCCCAAGAGAGAGCACTTTACCAACAGCCAATTACAGAGCGCTTCCCATGCTCCTTCATTACTGTGTCTCTGTTAATCTTGTAGCAAATTTCCCGCTTGGTAGCGATCACAACCAGGCAGGGACACAATCACGTCACAGCGTCCAAGTGGACGTAGAGCTGTTCGCTGGCTGGACCCTTCTTCCATCGCAGTTTGGCCACCTCAAAGAAATCGCACTCATCTTTCCCAGGCTTTCGGAGTTTCCTTCCTATGTGAAGCCAGTGCCCCACCTGCTTACAGACTGATAGTTAACCTCACGCTGTTGCAAAGATGGTCTTTCCAGAGGTCTAGTTAATGCAGAGATTTTAATCGTTATAGCAAGTACCGCGTCCACTTTAATCACTAATTTTTCATCCATAAAATATTGAAATCACTTCTGATATTAGTTAAAAGTCAGTATTTGGAAGTGAAAACTCAAACCTCCGCTGCTCTGGGCTACGACAGGGGAACTGCAGGTTCAGAAACTCCTCTAGGTGATGAGATATGTAATGAGCTTTTTGTTAATTGACTGCTGTGAGTTGTTGCAGGACACTCTTCATATAATATGCAAATGGCATCGACTGTTTAGTTTTATTAGACAATATAATTAGAAATCTAGAGGCGCTCATTCAATGAGGAGTAATAAAGGCTGATAAATGCTGCCGTGTTCAGTATATCAGAAGAAAATGGATTTCATCTGGACTCATTCAATAAGAGATTTTTAAGTAGCTTATCTTCAGAGCACCCAAACCAGTCACCTTATAACAAAATTAACATATTTTTCCCAGTGACCATAAATTAAATGTCAAAACAGGTGAATTTGGGTTGCCCAGACAATGATGAAGGCCAGATTAAAAAGATTTCAGCATAAAAAGCAGTGATTTTGTGGACATAGCATCAAAGTTTCACCCTCTATCATTTGAATAATGGAAAAAACATTCATATTATTTAAATAAAATTGTTTACAAGCATTTCCTGTTTTCATTATTCATGGACATATTATGGCAGTAGGCTAGAGAATACACTCAGGCTGTGAGAAAAATAATAATAACATAATACTGCGATGGGGACTGGGGTGGGGATTTTCCCAGAATTCAGAACTATTTGGGCTTAAATACTACTATCTAAATATTTTTTAAATTCACATTTTTAGAGTCTATTTTCAACTTGACAGAGAAAAACCAGTTTTTGGTGTGAGGCACACCTTTCTGAACTCCACGTGGGGGTCACCCAACTCAATTTGCCTGTTTTTTTTTTTTTAAGTTATAAAAGTGCACTTTACTTTCAATATTAAATACAAAGTAGGCATTGGCAACTGGCTTCTCGTTTTAAAACGTGGTCTATTAGTCTTCAAAACACCGATTTCCCAACACCTGCGGTAAAATGGAAAGCAAGCCCTGCCTGCACATGGCGCTGCTCAGTCTTTAGCTGCTGTCCGCCCTCCCGGTCCCCGCGCACTGTTTCGGGGCTTTGCCTGCACTGGGGCCGAGCCTGAAGCCCAGGGGCAACAAATGGCCAGGACTGTGCCCCTTCATCGACCCCAGCTGAGGGTCACACACCTCGAGTGCAGACCTTTTAAAGGGGCCCCTGGGAGACTCCAGGTAAACATCGCGATGAAGCCCTGAATGAGAACGTTGCCACCGAGATCCAACTCTCCACTGTGAGAAGCGGGCTGCTGGCTAACAGGGGAGCCCCAGAGACAGAGACCGTGTGTCCTCACTCCATCATGCTCTGCCCGCCACAATCCGGCTCTCACCTCCTCCTGCTGACCACCTGGGACAAGGTGAGCATGGTTATGTGTCTGCAGTCACCTCTGCAAAGCACTGTCCCCAAGGAATAAAAGTGAAAAGTCACCTCTGGGAGCTGCTGGGCACCCCAGCGTGTCCTCGGTAACTGTGGGCAGACGGAAACAGTTGCTGATCAACATGACCCCTGGGAGGGGAGGCACAGGGGTGAGGCAGGTGGGACCCCCAGGGAGTCTCCTCTCACAGGTGTGGAAGTGAGCACAGGCCTGTGTCCAGACACTCGCACAGGTGTCCATGCCACACTCACAGGCTCGCCCTCAGGCGTGCACATCCACTGATGTGCTCGCACACACTCGTAAGTGCGTCCATGCACACTGCACAGGCTCCCCCTCGTGTGCACACGTGCACAGGCACAAACACAGGCACCACTCGCTGTGCACTTGTGGGGACAGAGTGGGGCCCTGAGGCCCACTGTGAACCAGGAAGGCCCAGAGCTGGAGACTAGCTACAACCAGGCCCCTGCCCGTGAGTTCAGGGTGCTGAGCCCCAGGGGGCTGGGCCGCACCCAAGGGGCACACATATCAAGTCCAGCTCACCCGCTCCATGCCCCATCCTGCTCGAGGCCCCCGATTCCCGAGACCTTGACATCCTAAGAGCTGTCCCTTGACTGAGGGCTGAGGCGGATGTCACCCTCACTAGGAGCATGAGTGTCCGCACCTGGGCGAGGTGCCCTCGCAGCCTCAACTGTAAGAGACCTGGCCCTGCAACACAGGCGCTGGAGCTGGGAAGAGGCCAGGCCGCTGTCAGTCCGGCCCCTGTGAGACGGCCAGGGCCCAGCAGGACTGGGGACAGTCCAGATGGGGACGCTATCCTCCCTGCGGTGGCACAGTGCTGCTGCCCTCCACCAAGTGACCAGGCAGGCCGCACCTACGGGCTGATCGTGTCCCCCAGATGCAAACGTGGAAGCCCTGCCCCAGGACCTTGGTGTGGCACCTGTTTGGAGACGGCCTTTAGCAAGGAAATTGGCATAAAACAGGTCCCGAGCCAACATGACTGTTCTCCTATAGGATGAGGACACAGACACACAGGGGACGACCGTGTGAGGACACGGGAGGAGAGGCGGCGTCTGCATCCAGGAGAGGGGCCTCGGGAGGCGGAGCTGGCCGTGTCCCCCGTGCGGCCCAGTCCTGCCCTGCCGCACTGCATGTGCCTGCAGCTCCCTCTCCCATCTCGATGCCACCGTGCCTCCCTCCTGTGGGGCTGGACCACAGTGCCTCCCAGTGTGTCCAACACATGTGTGCACACATGTGGACACGCACCCACATGAAGAGTGGGGAGCAACACCCCTTTCCCAGCCCTGTCGGCTCTACTCTGGGCACTCAGTAAGGCCGGTGGGGCCAGGCTCCAAGGCAGAGACCCGCGTGCCTGACCCATCAGCAGGGTGAGGTCACCAGTGCTCTGGGCCAGCAAACTGAGGCCTCCAGACACTTGCGGGTGTAAGGAGATAGGATGTGACAGGTGTCCCAGACTGTCTTCAGGGTGGACAGACCCTGAAGGCCCTGCACAGGCCACAGAGTGGCCAGCACTGCCCCATCGCTGTCCATAAGCAGGAGGTGGCCAGCCACTCCGCCCGTGTGCGGGGCAGCGACTCAGAGAGGGCGTCTGCCTCTGTCACAGGGCATGTCGGCTGCAGCTGGAGAATGGTCCTGCGTGCAGGACAGACGCCCTTCCCCGAGCGTCCAGTCTTGTGGCTGCACCCTGGGTGGCTCAGTGGAATCTCTAGGAGGCACCCAAGCCCTGGTCTCTAAAAAGTTCTTGTTACTGACTCTGTCTCCATCCTTGTCAAAGACAGTTGGGATGTCGCTTTCCCTCTGAAGATTCCACGGAAAGAGCCACCTGATGGCACCCCAGGGGAGTAGCGGTGGGTTAGGTCAGCGTCTGCGGCCGAGAGCAGGTGCCCAAAGACCCAGGTTCGTGCCTGGGGTGGGCGCAACCAAGATGGGCAACTGAATAAAATAAACGCTCTTCCTCCTCTCTCCTCTCTCTGCCTGCCTGCTCCCCTTCTCCTCCTGCACCTATTCTTGAAGAAAAAGCACCTCCTGAAACCTGTCAAAGCCACGGCGTCGGCCACCCCCATCGCTACTCACACCTTTGTCCTGGGGAGAAAGAGCCCCCGTCCTCTGAATGCCGCATCACTCCTCCCTTCTGTACCTGACTTGTGGGTTCAGACGATTCTTATTCAGGGCAATAAGGAGCAATTAACAGGACGAGAGATTTATTAGGATAAGTCATACCAGACAGTTGACAGCTTGTTCTGAGTGTGACGGAATTACACAACCCCGCTGGGTGAGGGTGCGTTCAGACTTTGTGCAGATCTAATGCAGGCTTGTGGAATTATTCTTGCCAAACGGATGAGAACAGCCTCACGTACCAGAAACGAGCTCAGAGACAGAGAAAAGGATAATGGCCCCCCACAAATGCCCAGGTGGGGTCAGGAACAGGGACAGGGGAACCCGGGGCCCTGGAGGTCACTGTGATGGCTCGTGTCCCTGGAGGCCTCTATGACTGGGCTGGGGGTGGCCACTCTCTGGGAGGGACTGTCTGTTCACAACCAGGGGGCCCTCAGCAGACACAGCAGCCTAAGCACACAGGGAAGGGCTACACAGGGACACGTGCCCATACACTGCAGCCCTGTTACCCCCGAGGTGGAGGGGACACACTCGCTTAGAGATGGGCTGGGGCCCAGAGTGGTGAAAAATCAAGTCAACCTGTGTCCCCTGAAACTCATGCTCAGGGCCCAAGCGCAGACCTGGGCTGCATCAGTAGGGTCTCACAAGAGGGACTCGGTTAAGAGACCAGGGTGCTGGGGTTGAGACCAGGGTGCTGGGGTGAGTGGGTTCTGGGCTCAGAAACGAATTAATGAGGCGCACCCTGGGGGCTCAGGGGTCAGGTCTGTGGCTCCAGACAGGTGGTCCACTAAAGCCCAAGGACCTAAATAAAAAGCTCTTCCTACTCCCTTCCTGCCTGCCTGCCCTCATTCCTGCAGAATGCACCTCTCTGTGTCTGTCTCTATTCCTGTCTCTCCATCTGGATGAACTAAGAGCAGCGTGCTCCAGCCCAGGCGCTGTAGTTAGCAGTAGACCCGCGTCCCCCAGGATATGAGAGGCAAAGGAGGGGCTCCCATCCTCGTCAGGGCCTGATGGGAGCATCACCGTCGGAGTACTCGGCACACCCGCCACACCTTTCGTTTGCGTCCTGAGGTGAAAGGCATCGCAAGGTCAGTGAAGCCTGATTCTGGGCTAACTCTTACAATCTTTACTTCTCTCCCCCTCTTCGTGCCCTCTGATAGTTGTTATTTTTATCTGCTCGTGGTATTGAGTGTCTGTTTGCTCTTCTCCCCGAGGACAGCGTGGTACGGAACCTTTCTGCACGCACTAAAGAGAAAGTCACTTTCCTTTAACCAGACAGTTTGATTCATCCTACAGGAGCTTCAGCGAAGGTGACAGGTACTGAGATGGATGCAGCTTCTATCACTTGCAGAAGGACTTCCCATATTCTTGAAGCCCATGACATGTAGGGCGCCCCCCGGTGGCTCTGGGGTCAGCCGGCAAGGCGCAGGTCCTGTGAGCCAAGGACACGGGCTGATGTCCGCTGGGCTGTGGGAAGAAAACTCTGAGGATGAATGGGTGGATAAGGACTCATCCAGCTTTTTTACACCAGGAGGGTGCAGCTCACAGGTGCTGGGCCAGCTGTGAAGCAGGACATGCTTCCTCACCACTGATCAGAGGACATCTTGTCACCGTCACACAAGAATAATTAATTAGGAGCTGAATAATAGACATTGCATCACAGTTCTGAAATCAAAAGTGGTTTCCCAGAAAATTCATGCGTCCACGTGTACTCTGGGACGTGGTGCTGTGACGCTCTTCCATGTCCCACCACATCTGCTAGGCCTGTGCTGGCCTCACGAGCCCGAAGATCCATGCCCAAACGCAGTGCACCGACCAGCCGTGCCAGCCCGATGCACCGCCACTGGACACTGACCTTCCGGGTCACACTAACGCAGGACAGACAGCCTGTGGGAAACCGGGTGAAAGACACACCTGTGCTGCTCCAGACAGGGCGTCCAGACACCACGCCGCCAGCATCGAGAAAGGGCGGTCAGATGAGAGGGAGCGACCACGCTTAATTGTGAGACCACCAGAAATGAAAGGGTTCCCCAGTGCTGGCAAAATGCAGGGAGGCCCCAACGCTGCAGGGGCGGGCATAGGAAATGCTGGGGAGAGTACCCAGGGACGTGGCTCCACGGGGACGCAAGCACCTCTGGGGGCACAGAGACACCCATCCTGCAGGCACCGCTCCCCAGGCAGCACAGGACTGGGCGGAACGGCGATGAAGCTCGCAGAATGTTCTGGTCACTGGGCTCGGCGCTGCTGTCTCTTGACCGGGCAGGCTCATGACTACTTTCACGTGTGAGGGGATCTGCCACGACAAAGCCCACTCTGGTAGCTCCAGAGAAATTCATTTCCCTCCATGTGGGAGGCTCAAGTCCAAGGTCAGCTTCGCCGGCCTGTTTGACTCGGACAGGGACTCTCTTCCTGGCTTACAGACGGCCGCCTTCTCCGTGACCTCCCATGGATGGCCCCGGTGTTGTATAAGAACCCCGGTCTCGTGGGGTCGGAGGCCACCCTTGTGACCTCAGTGAACCTCAGCCAGGCCCTGAGAGACCGTCCCCAAATGAAGGGGTCTCGGTTCAGTGTGAGAAAGCATTCCAACACCAGTCTGCATTCCTCAGAGAGCGGTGTAGAGCCTGCTTCACTAGTATGTTGAAATGACACAGAGGATGGAAAAACTTATTTTAAAATGCCAAAATCTTTGTTTTTAAGGAGTGGTGTGGCTAAGAATGAGGGCGAGGAGGCAGGAGGAGGAGGAAGAAACACTTTCTTCATCTTGGTTGTCGCCCCTTCCCCCGCCAGGGATGTATGTGGACTGCGCCTGCCAGGAGCCGCGGACTTCACCACTAACCACCAGGCGCACCAGAGCGACAAACTCTTAGACGTGACCGTTCGTAAGAGCTTCCAGGTGGGGAGAGCTGGGGGCACGCACCCCTTATCCACTGCTGAGTGGATGAGGGCTACAGACTCCCCTGTATGTCTGTACTTAGTGTCTTCCTGAATCACATTTGTCATTTAAAATTTGGAATGAAGAAAATTAAAAACCCAGAGTAGAGTCCTCAGACCCAGTGCTTCCCCCGGCCCGACACCCGTGGCTGCCGGCCGGTATCTGCGGACCCCCGGGCGGCACCCGTCCCTCCAGCTGAGCTCGCTCCCTGACACAGATGGCGGATGGCGTGTGTCCCACAGACGCTCCTCTCAGTGGGACCCAGGGAGCCTCTGAAATTTTCAGTGGGACATTAGTTCACATTTCCACGTGGGAGGATGGCAGACTGCCCACCCCCTGCCCCACGGCTCCACGCGGCCAAAGGTCAGTAAGAAGAGTGGAGGGGGCCCAGGGAACCTAATTAAATATAAACATAATTATATTTCACTGACTTAAACACAGGTGAGAGTAAGGGCCCTTCGATGCCCATTTTAGAGTCCCTCAGTGGGGGTGCATGCACCAGGCCTCCAGCGAGCGTTCCGAATTCATCTCTTTGGAGCAGGAGCCCCGGCTGCAGGGGCTGGTCAGCAGGCGGCGGGGTGGCGGGAGTGTGAGGAGCGGCGGGCAGCCGGGCAGTGGGCAGCGGGCAGCAGGCGGCAGAGGCACTCAGCGCCTTCAGGCACCGGTCACTTTTCCCACTCACGGCACCCTAGATTCTGCAGGGGGGTCGCATGTGGATGTCACATTGGACAGCGAGGCTGTCCTCCCGCTGCCCCAGCTCCTGCTCTAGCGCTGGACTGCAGACCCCTCTGCCTCCTCCACTGGTCCATTTACTAAGCGCGCTCGCCCATGGGCTTTTCTATCTGTTCGGTAGAGACCTGGGATAGATGGGGACTCTGCGTAAGGAGAGCAGTGGCAGCAGCAAGCACAGGGGCTTGTGGCCCCGTGACCCCAGAGGACCCAGAACACTAAGGGGGCAGGGCAGGATGAGGGGATAGGATGAAGGGTCAGCACGAAGGGACAACGACCAGTGGGGAAGATGGTGGGTTAAGACGAGGGGAGAGGATGAGGCGCAGGAGGAGGCCTACTGGTCTGTGTCCACGGAAGCCGGGAGGGCGCCCTCTGGGACCCGCGCACAATGACTGCAGGTTTGGCTTTCCCGTGGGGGCGGACGTACCCAGGTCTCCTCCACTGCAGCTCCTGTGTGTTTGTCGCTCACCTGGGGCGATGGTAGTGTGTTCTCACCGTGGGTGAGAGGCACCTGTGGCCGGGCCCCAGCCACCTCCACCTCATGGGGGGGCCGCCCCTCCGGGCCTCCTACAGGACCCCGTAATTGGATTGGGGCCCACTCAGTCAGGATGACCTCTTCCTCACGAGGAAGGTCTGCTGAGGGCCTGTCTTCAAAGCCATCATGGCCGAGGCTCTGGGTGAACTTGGGGTCACGACCCATCCCCTCCACCTGCGGCGTGGTTCCCAGTCCTGCTGCTGTCTCCCCGAAATGTCTCCTATTAGTGTGGGTCTGAGCGGCAAGAAAGGTCCCACTGCAGGCGGCTCCTCGCTGGGCGGGTCCCTGTGTGTGTCGTCACGCCCCCAGGCTGGGCTCCAGTCTCTGAGGCGGTGATCACGCGGGACAGGCCTCTCAGCTGGGACCGTCTGTCTGTGAAGCAGCTGATTTCTAACCCACGGCAGGAAATTCCGTGCCGGGCTGCTGTCCGCTCTTCGACAGTGAGTCTTCATCTTTTGGGACTCAAGACACTTCTGCACCATTGCTTTCATTAAGCTACTCTCACCTCCTATAATTGTTGCTGGAATTTTCGACCAATTCAAACCCAACTGCGAAGGTTTTTAATTTAAAAATTCCACGAGACCCCACGGACGCCCCCGCACCACAGTGCGCTGTCCTGAGACGGCGTCGCCTCCCGACCGGGCGTGCGGTGCTCCCGCGGGGTCTCTGCTCTCCACCCTGGGGGCCTGAGAAGCAGTGCAGCTCCCGGTCAGCCAGGAGAGCTCACCCCAAGCCCACCAGCCCCAGTCTGGCAGAAAGGGCACCTGGCTCAGGGGTCAGTGCAGGGTCCCGGCGCCGAACGCGTGGAGCCGGGAAACTGGCGGAAGCGCAGCTCCACGGGCGGGTGAAGTCTCCTCCTCTCTGCCTGCCCACCTGCTTGCCTTCGTTCCTGCCTGCTTCCGGCCTCCAAACAAAGACACAATAATTCTTTTAAAACAAGAAAATGAAAGAAAGGACTTAGGCGACGTCCTTCCTTGTCACTCAGCAGCAGCCCACAATTCTCAAATGGTCATGCGTCGCACTGTCCCTGGGGGCTCCTGTGGGGTGGGAGGAGCTGAGCGCACCGCCCCAGGGACCACACGAGGGCGGTGGCCTGGAGGCTGCTGGGCATCCCCCCAGCCTGCTAAGCCTGGCCAGCGGAGGGGCTCTCAGGACCTCAGGCCACACTCAGTCCTCGGGAGGTGGAGAATGAGCTGAGCAGATGTGAGCCTGACGTGTTGGGTTGAAGAGGGACGCACCCGCTATGTCCAGTGCGCGCCGCTGCTCACACAGGGAGAGCAGGATGGTACAGGGGCGGTCTGCAGAGATCCAGGCGGCAGGTGAGCCTGGGGACAGGGCCCCTGCCGGCCCCAGGGGATGGGCGCTGGTGCAGCCTCTGTCCCCAGGTCTGCAGGCAACAGGGACAGACTCTGAGAGGGAGAGATGTGCCGTTCCCGGTGCCAGCCCTGCTACAAATACTCCTCAAATCACTGTGGGTCACGCTCTAGTAACCATAGCCTGCGTGCTGTCTACTCTGAGTGATGGGTCACTCAAGAGACTGTGTTTGTGTC
>RJWH01005710.1:0-70057 GCA_004363575.1 Solenodon paradoxus | reverse complement strand
TTGGTGGGAACCAGGCGATGACTTTCTACAGGCTCCTTTTCCAGGGTGGACCCGTTGTCCCAGCAGCAGGGCTGAAGGACGGCGGCAATGGACAGCAGTGGGCCCACCCCCTCCTAGGAAGGCTACTGCAGCGGCCAAGGTACTTGGAGCAGTTGGCCCAGCAGGTGCTTCCTCAGCCCCCAGACTGGTCTCTGAGGCATGGCCTCATGCCCAGCACCTGACACTTGCCGCCGCCTTTCTTCCTGCCAGCGACCAAAACTTTCCAGCTGGCCCCGGCGCCCGCCTGGATGGCTGTTCACAGCTGCCCACCCTCTGTGAAACCTTGGAGCAGACCCACTGAGATGTAAGCTGCCTGCGTGAGCTTGGTTCAGAGTGGAGGCTGGGGTGGTCGCTTGGGGTCTGCTTCTGCTTGGGAGTGTGCCCTTAAAAGTAGGACCGTCATTCACAAAGTAGCCACAGAAACTCCCAGAAGTAAATGTAGGGATAAATCTTGGCTGAGGCGATGGGCTTTGAGATACGACACCATAAGAATATGTGACCAAAGAGGTGGATCCATTGTTCTTCCCGAAAATAAAATACTTTATTGTAGCCATGGGAAAATATCTGCAGAATGGGAGGAAAGATGACAAGTCATCTAGTTAAGGGATTTGTATCTAGACACAGAAAGAGCTCTTACAACTCAACAGTAAGAAACAGCTCCATTTAAACAAGGACGAAGCTTTGAACAGATGTTTTCCCAGAGACGATGCACGGGTGGCCAGTAACCAGGTGAAAAGACGCCAATGTCATTAGAGAGACGTGCAAATCAAAACCTGACGGAGACACTACTTCACACTGGAGGATGGCAAAATAAAAAGAGACAAGTCTCAAGTGAGGGTGTGATGAAGCCAGAACCCTCAAGGCGGTGCTGATGGGATTGTAAAACAGGAAACACGGGGGTACCTTTGAGGCATAGGCTGGGGTATGGACCATGGAAAGCCCCAGAATTCAGTTCCAGACTTGTGTGCGCGCATGCGCGTGGGTGTCCAAAATAAATAAAAATGCTTCTTCCTCCTCTCCTGTCTGTCTTCCCTCTCTTTTAAAAAAGCAAAGCAAGTTCACATAGTGAAATCATAGAGCAATCATCTAACCCAGCAACTTCACGCCTAAGGATATTCTCAAGGGAACTGAAGTCATGTCCACACAAAAGCAAGTACATTGATGTTTGTAACAGCACCACGTACATTAGCCAAAAGGTGGAAACAGTGCAAAGGGATAAATAGAGACATAAAAGTTGGCCTATCCATGCAATGAAATCATAAAAGAATGAAGTACTGGTACTTGCTACATGGATGAGCTCTGAAAGCATGAAGGTAAATGGAGGAAGCCAATCATGAAAGACCACAGAGTGTGTGAGTTTGCCTGCATAACTCCAGATAGACCCATCTCGAGAGAGAGAACGTAGCTTAGTGGTTCCTTAGTGCTGGGAGTGGGGTGGGAGGTAAGAGGGCACTAGTTAAGGGAACCAAGTTCTCTCTGTGGTGAGGAAAATGCCCAAAGATGGCTGCACATAGCTATGAATATATGTCTGCATATTTACATATATCTACATGCATACTACATTTATATATAGATGTAGATGAAAGGTGCAGGTAGAATTAAAGGCAAGTAGGCGGGCAAGCAAGAAGAAAGAAGAGGAAGAAACATTTCATTTTTATTTAGTCGTTCACATTGGTTTCCCACCCCCGCCTATTCCCCCACCCCAACCCAGGATGTGAGGGTTCTTGGGATGTACTCGAACTCTGCTCCTCTGGAGGCAGCAAACCTAACCACTACTCCACCAAGGAGCGCCAGCTGTGAATATCTTACAATTATTGAACTGTACACTTTTTTCCCTCCCAACCTGAGTCTCAAACCCAGGTCCAAGGCTCTCATAGCCTCCTGAACTGTAAACTGTACCTTTCCTCTATCCCTTCCTCCCTGCCTCCCTTTCTCCTTCCTTCCTTTCTTCATGCGCAGGAATGAAGGCAAGTAGGCAGGCAGGCAGAAGAGAGAGGAAGAAGAAGCGTTTTTATTTATTTTATTTTAGTTATACATCTTGGTGATTCTCCCAGGGACGCAAACCTGGATCCTTGGGATGTGTGTGGACTGGGCTTGGTGAGAGGCAGCAGGCCAAACCGCTGCTCCACCAGGGCACGCCATGAAAGTGGACGCTTTAAATGGGCAAATTGTATGCATCATATTTCAAGAAAGCAGTTTTTAAAAATTGGGAAGAAAAGAAATTCCAGATTTCATCTAATGAACTGATCCTTTCGGACACTCCACAGTAAAGCTTGTTTTGGCAGGGCCCAAACAAAACAAAACAAAACAAACCGAGTGGCCCTCATGGCAGGCAGAAATGGAATTAAAGTCACAGCCAGCCTTCCCGTGAGGCACCACTATGTGGGGCCAGCATTGAGCCAGGCAGCCCTTTGTGTGAATCCTTCACCCAATCAGTTCACCATCTAATAGTCCTGAGCCAGATCTCTGCCCTCACTGCTGTGTGATCGCAGGCAATGACTCAACCTGTCTGAACCTTCACTTCTACCTGTACAATGGGGTTAGTTCGAAAAGAGACTGGATTATCTTCCTAGAGTGCCCCGCCCAGCAGCTGGCACTTCGTAAGCACAGAATAAATGTTTACGATTATTATCAGTCATCCATTAATCCAAGAGACATTACCGGGCTCTCTCCTGTGTGCAGCTGGCCGGAGATAACACCTCAGGCTCTCACGCTCTGGCTGGAAGGCAGACACAATCTGGCCCTTCGACTGAGACAAATTTAAAGGAGAGTGAAGAACTTTCTAAGAAAAAAGAGGAAGAATTTTTCTTTTTTAAACGATAGGTGCAGGTAGGAATGAAGGTAAGTACGCAGGTGAGTAGGAGAGAGGAGGAAGTTGCAATTTATTCATTTTTTTATTAGTTGTACATCTTGGTTGTCTTCTCCAGTCCGGGACATGAACCTGGGTCCTTGGGATGTAGGTGGACTGCGCTTAGACTGGAAGCAGTTCACCAAACTAGCTGTTCCACCAGGATACACCATGAGGAGAAATCTTTACAGTGAAATTTACACCCTTGTTTTTTAGTTCCATGCTTTCATTTTCACTGAAAACACATCCGTTGGAACCATCTTCATCTTTGTATTTTAAAATTATTTTTGGAGAACCTTGATTTGATCTAAAGGGCAGTGCTTCTGTTTGTTCAAAAAGGACTCTGAGGGGCACCATGGTGGAGTAGCATTTGGGTCTGCCGCCTCCAACTGAGTGCAATCTACATACCTCCCAAGAAAACGGGTTCAAGTAGAGCAGGTGTGTGTGTGTATGTAATGACCAAGAAGTACAACTAAATAAAATTCTTCCTCCTCTCTCTTCCTTCCTGCTCTGCTCACCTTCATTCCTGCCTGAATCTTTCCTTAAAAAAAAAAAAAAAAAAAAAAAAATAGAGGGACACTGAAACATTGATTTTCTGTGGGAGGCGGGTTTACTCTGTTTCTGAATCCCATGTAGTATGCTACCTGAAATTTGTTCAGCTGTAGTTTGCCTTGATCTTTGACCCTTCCTCTCATTTCCTGGCCAGGTGTCACAGGACTCGGAGGAGACAACGCCTCATCCCAAAGTTTGTCTTCTGCTCTACTGGCCAGAAAAAAAAAAAAAAAGGTTGCATCAGCTCAGTCAGAGCCAACTGTCCCACACGACTGGCACTGTGAGAGTCCCCTGGAGTCGGCACAACAGGGACATATGATCCAGTGATGGGAACACCGCCTGTGCAGCAGGGTGCCTGGGGCCCAGGCAGGCCAAGAGGCTTGTGTGGCCAAGATGCATTTGTCCAGGACAGGCATTCCAGGGGCCCCTCCTAGCAGCCTGAGCCTGTCTCCACACCCAGGTCTAAGCCTGGGCGCTCCCTGCTGGACGTGGCTTTCCCCAGCACAGTGCTGGCCCTGCCTGCAGCCACGGGCCCGGTGTCTGCCCCTCTGGGAGAAGCCATCTCTGGGCTGCCGTCCACACACACGGATGCAGAATGTTTGCTCTCAGCAGATGACCCACTCTCCCAACTGCTCTGGGAGGTTCTTTTTGTTGTTTCCAGAGGGTTAACCCAATTCCTGATTTGGGCTCCCTTTGCCTTTCTGTAATACGAATGATAACAGCATCTGTAATATGGATAGTACTCAGGCTGAGTTCTGATACCAGCCTGGGATGCAGTCCACAGGGCAACCAGTGTCTATTCTGATTGCTCAGTGCACTTGGCTTTTTTTTTTTTTTTTTTTTTAAGAAAAGGTACAGGAAGAAAGGTGAGCAGGCAGGCAGAAAGTGAGAGAAAGAAGAAGCATTTCATTTTATATTTTTAATTTATTTCTTTATTTTTAATTTAGTTGCGTATCTTGGTTGTTCTCTGCTGCCCAGGACACGAACCCGGGTCCTTGGGATGGATGTGGACAGCGCCCAGCCAGATGTGGTAGGCTTAACTGCTACTCCCTCAGAGCATGCCTGCTCTTGATAATGTTTGTTGTTATATATAGTATATATATATAAATACATATTTTTAAATCTTCTTTTTAAGGAGCAAAGGAAGGGAGATGAGGAAGAAACATTTTTCTTGTGTATTTTGGTTTTTCACCACAGGTCTCGAATCTGGGTCCGTGGGCCTTACATGGTCTGACACCAGTGTCTCAGGTGCCTGAGTCACAAGGCTGCATCACTGTTACGTATTTTTCAGCACCAGGTTTTGCACACTAAATCCTTACAAGCCTAGGGAATGGGATGTGGCGGGGTGGGGAGTGGTGGCAGAGCCCAATGGACGCTGGTGAAGGACACTGGTGACGTGGTGGCGGGCAGGGTGCATTGACATCTATCTGAGGAACGGGGAACCTGAACATCTGGGGAACCTACACATATGAGTTTATATTAGTTTGTAAAACAAAAAAAAAAATACTTCAAAAAAAAATACTTACAATAAAATACTTCAAAAAATAACAAATCCTTACAAGCCTACTGGGTAAGCGTTTTTTAGTCCCATTTGACAGACGAGGAATGAAGCACAGATGTTAAGGAACTCATCTGAGTGGGAGAGCTGGGCTGGGCTGTGGACCTGGGCCTGTTTGGCCCTGAGCCTGTTGTCACAGACAGCACCCTGGCCTCACAAGCGCCCTGCCCCACGCAGCCTCTCTTGCTAAAGATTTAAGATCCGAAGCTCAGCCTCTTGGTGGGAGACAGGAGGGGCTGCACCTCTCTCAGGCCCCCGGAACCCTGGTTCCTGCATGGAAGTCAGGCCAGGAACCACAGCTCTTGGGAAGCCAACTAAGCCTCTGCCGCCAGTGCCAGGTGCAGCTCCATTCAGCTGTGCTGTGGGGCTGCCAGGGCCTTTCGGTGTGGTCAGCAAACATGCCTGGAAAAGCTGCCACATGCCAGGCATGACTCAAGAGACAGGCAAGACTCAGGCCCTGCATCAGGAGCGCCAGGAGCTCCGTGCCCCTCCCTGGCCTCAGATGCCTCTGCTGGATGGGCTGCAGGCCTTGTTTTTATTTGGTGCCCCCACCAGTCCCTGCCCTCCAGGCTGATGATCGCCCTGTCGAGGGCCACGGAACAAATCTAGGCTCACCCGATGCAACCTCCAGCTCAGGGCCCTGCGCTCTTCCTGCACGTCATGTTGACTGCAGCAGCTGGCCCAGGTCTCCAGGCTGCTGGGCTGGGCAGGACCATTGAAGCTGGCCCAAGGTGGGGTGCTGGGAGAGGTCCTCCGACTTCAGCAGGACCCTTAGACCTGTGATGCCTGGGCCTTGGGTGCAGAGCTTCCTGTCCTCTCTGCCAAACCTCCAGGCTCAGCTCTAGGCAGACTAAGCTTCTGGAAAGCTTCCTGGGGTCATTATGCCCAACAGAAGGGTGCGGGGAGGGAGGGGCAACTCGCAGTCCAGGCACGACCTCCACGGGAAAGTGTGAAGTGCCCACTCCCTTCAGCAAAGGCTGCCAGCCTCTCCTTCCCAGAGCCCCACTTCTCACCAGCACTGGTGTCTGAGATGAGTGTCTCCCTTCCTGTCCACCCGCCATCTCCCCAAAGAGATTCTGTATGTGCCCATTCTAAATGACCCAGCCACTGCCAAGTGACTGCCTCACTGTGCCTTTCTGTGCTCCTGTCCTGGTCATGTGTGACCTTATAGCCCCTGCAGTCCCCTCCTCCTGCTTCCCTGGAGGAGGGTGGCGGCAGAACCTCTCAGCTTCCTCCATGGGGAGGGTAACTTGGGGGTGCGAGCAGCGGGTCCTCTGCTCAAGGCAGAGGCTTAGGAGGCTCCTGGGTGTGCCGGACCAGTGATCCTGGCCCCTGGTGAACCTGGGCATGGAGCTCGGGTGAGGACAGTAGGACAGGCGGGGGCACGACACGTGGAAGTACTACGACTATTTGCTTGGAACGGCAGTGGGGTCCCTCACTGCCCGTGGCTGCTGGCCGGCAGCAGGATCACAGGGAGCAGGCAACCCTTTGGAGGGCAGACAGGGGCCTGTGGTGCCCCTGCAAGCACAGCCCCACTCTCTGTATAAACTCAGAGCTGCCCACAGCCTTGCTCATTATCCAGACCTGTAGACAACGGCACTGGGGGGCCAGGTCAGCCACCTGCCAGCCTTCTCCCTGGGTGCTGGCAATTTGGGTCAGCAACATGGACAAGAGTCTCATCTTCTCTCTTCATCCAGACTTTCCTGCTGGAAGGTTAGCTATTTGTGCTGAATTTGCTGGCCAAAAGCCAGGCTCAGCTACATGGAGTGGTCCAGGCTGGTGACACCCGAGAAGAGTCCACCGGGGGCCAGTAGGACCACAGCTGGGGTGAGGGACGGAAGAGGCTATGCTATGGCAGCCCAAGCAAGGTGCTGCCAGCTCAGCTGTGGTCTGTGACCAGTGCCTGCAGTGGGCTGAGGGCAGTGGGCTGTGATTCCCTCAGCAGGCCGTTGAAATGCTCCCCAGGGATGCAGAGGTAGGGGTGGGGACCGGATGCCCAGGGCAGGGGCTCAAGGCTCCCATGCCCAGCGGACCACACCACCCCCAGTCAGAGCAGCTAAAGCATGCGGTGCACTCTGCACTTAGTCCCTCTGTGCCAGCTGGTTGGCCATGGGCCTGAGGCTCTGGTCCCCAGCCCTTGGCTGTTGATCACAAACACAGGCTGGCCCACCCGGGAGAAACTCCAGGGTGAGACTGAGCTTCCTGCTAATCCAATGGCAGATAGCAGACAAGACCATGTCCACCCTCTGCTGCCCTACCTGAAGGTCAGCTAGAAGGGATCTCCTTTCAGCAGCTGCCGACTCTCCAGCCCCAAAGCCTGATGCCAGGCAAGAGGCAGTATTTGCAAGGAGTCAGGCAAGGGGGGGATTGGTGTCATGCTGGGGAAAGCTGGAGATTCGGCATCGAACTCCAGTCAGCTCACAGCGTGTTTCCTACATTCGGAGACAGTAGAGGCACGGGGCTGGGGGTGACGTGTGCGGGGAGGTCTGGCTAGAGATGTGAGGCGGTCCGCTGGCCTCTCCTGGTCTGGTCTTCCTTCCCTCTGGCCTGTGACAGGGACCCAGTGAATAGAGGCAGTTTGGAGACTAAGAACTGGGTTTGAAGTGCTTGCCTATTTTTTTTTTTTTTTAAAGCAAAGGTACAGGCAGGAAATGAATACAAATACAGGCAGGGAGAGGAGGAACATTTAGTTGTTCATCTTGGTTGTTCCCCTGACCTTGGGTCATGAAACTGGGTCCTTGGGATTTACATGGACTGTGCCGCCGAGCTGCAGATTTAACCTGCGCTACCAGGGAGAACCCCTATTTTTTCTTTAATTTCTTTTAAAGTTAAGGGGCAGGCAGGAATGAAGGTGAGCAGACAGGCAGGCAGAGGAAACACTGTTCATCCTGGTTGTTCCCCAGGCCTCAAACCCAGGTGCTTGGGGGTCTGCGGCCTACACTCAACTGCTACTCCACCAGGGTGCGCCACCGTCGTTAATTCTGTAATTAGAATACTTTGCTCCCTTAGACTTGCCATCCCGTCCCGTCCACAGACAGTTCCGGGATGAAGCAGGGATAGTTTGCATAGAAACATGGGCCCAAGGAATATCTTTTGTGTAACTGCAAATTAAAGGTGAGAAGGGAGATGGGTGGTCGTAAAGGAGGGTTAGACCACAGGGCCACCCCACCGAGGGAGACCTGGCTTCTAAGCAGCAATTACACACACACACACACACACACACACACACACACACACACACACGTGCGCGCCTTCAGCTACCACCCCAAGCGCACAGGTCGGAGGGGCAGAAGACAGCAGGCTTGGTTCTGAACCTCCTTCTGAACCGCCCTTGCAGTCCTCTGCTGACCTGACCCACACTGATTGCGACAGCTGAGTCGGGAGGCACCGTGAACACACACGTTCAAAGGATGTGCACTGGTACCGTCCTGGGCCAACTGTGACAGGCATCACCATCAAGAGGAGAGATCTGGCTCATGTCTGAATGCACTTTCCCCAGAGCAACCCAGTGAGACGGCAAAGCTTCTGGATATTTCCCCACAGGAAACACTTGTACACGAAACATAATTCAATGAAAACTATTAACAAGGTGAGCAAGTCTCTTAAACTTCAAAAACTTTATTTTTGTCTCATCCATCAAGAGCACAGGATACCTTCATTCTCCAACTTTTGCTTTTCTCCTTACAGATTCTGTTGTATCACCTATGCCCATGGATATCTTCTGGGCAGCTTCCTAGAACCAAATATTGCCTTCTGGGTGGTGTCCTCAAGTAAAGTGTGGAAGTGCTCATTTCAGCAGCACACTCCATGCTGCCCAATAACCTATGCCAGGAAGCAGGTTCATCGCCCACTTAAGAGTATCAGAGGCAGAGACCCAAACAGCCAACTCACCCAACATAGAAGTTTCTACTTGTGCTTGGACACTGCCAGACACTCCAGGACACAGGACACAGCACACCCCAGGGCCTAGGGTTCCAGCACTTCTCCAAAGCATGTGAGGAAATTGTTTAGCGCTTGTTCCAGACCAGGTCATGACGATCTTCTAGGACACCAGCTCATGGTACTGGGGGTGGGGTTCACCTTTCGGTGGCCAGCCTCTACTAGAGCTAATTTACCTTGACTCCCATGAGTATTCTAATTGATCTATTCTGAAGCCCCTTAAACTTGTTAACTATTTAAAGCTACTCTACCAGGGGAAAAAAATTCTCTGCTTCAAATACGCAGAACACAACTTGTGTCTGATGACTGTTGGCCCATGCCCTGACATTTACTGCTGGCCAGCCAGTTTGCTGCTTTGACATCCCAAGGCTTGTGTTTAGAGATAAGAGTTTTAGAAGAGACCGACTTTCCTTGGCCTACCATGTACCTTAAAAAACATTACTCCTTGACGGAGGGAAGAGAATATGAATATGCTTTCACTCAAGCCCACAATGCAAATATGGCAGCCACAGCATTTTACAGAGCAGAGGGCTGTTTACATGCTTTCTGTATATGGGAGTGTCTACCAAGCCAAACCTGAAATAAGCTAAACTAACTTTAGGACACAAAGAAGCCAGCTAATGGAAGCAATCAAAGCTTTGTACGTTCAATTTATGTTTTTGACACTTAGTTGGATAAACAACTTTATTTGTAAATTTAGTCAACATACATAATTGACCTAAAAACTTCAAAATGATAAAACTTTAAAACCACTTGGAAGGCCATCTCCAGAAAGTGATGTTCCCAGGTGTGTATCAGATGCAACCTAACCCTACCTCCTCCACCGGTGCAGGTTCAGTAAGCTGGAACTGCGCACCCCTGCCCCACAGCGAGCTGACTCTAAGGGTAATTATAATACAAATGCCACGAGGAAGGAGAACTTTGTATTGTTTCCTCTGAGAGAAACACTCAGCCTAGTTATGAGACTAACCACAACACAAAGAAAAGTTGCACTAACTAGTTCAGAGTATTAGTAACAGATGATGCTGGTGTGAATAACTCGGGTTACATTCTAGAGCCCTTATAACTTATGAACAAAATGCCCCGCTCGCGTCCGCACGTCCGCCGGAAGGCTAGTGAACACGTGGTAGAATGAGGACTTAGGCAAGGTATGTATGCACAAAGCATCTTACTGCCATGAGAACAAGTGCTGTCCCACTAGAAGAAAACCAACTGGACTCTACATTACACAAACCTTAATGACAAGACTCCCCACATGTGAATGTAAAACATTTAATTTAAAAATGTCGACACTACAATATATAAAATAGCGATTATAAATGCACATAGTGTATTCTATAGCTGCCAGGTTTACTTTTTTTCTCGTTTTTTTTTTAGGAAACTGTAAGTTACACTGTGGTTAAGACTTGTATCCTCACCCTTGAAAAAGCCCACATTCTATCACAGTGATGTATGGTCAGACTTAACAGCCCCAATTGTTAAACACTTGGATCAAGTCATAACCAGTTTTATTGCAAAAGGACCCTGTACACATGTATCAATTCTAGTACCTTAATAGCTACCCAACAAGTCATTAACATACAGAAACATGCATCATGAGAAGCAAGAAATATCACCCATCCCATCCCTTCTGCATATTAGCAACTTGTCACTCCTGAGCGACACAGCTCACATCACTGAGGCCTGTGAACAGTCACTTTTCGCAATCATCCTGAGTGAAAGATGGAATGACTTAAGTACAAATGCAACATATTATAAACAATTTCTTACAAAAAAAGTCACAAATCAAACCAAAGTATTTTACAGAATTTACTACAAAACACCGTAAAAACTGCCTTCACTTAAGCTCTCTCTCCCCGTATCCGGCGAGCCAACTGGATGTCTTTGGGCATGATGGTGACTCTCTTAGCGTGGATGGCACACAGATTAGTGTCTTCAAACAGACCCACCAGGTACGCCTCGCTAGCCTCCTGTTGAGGACAAGAGCCACACCATTACACTCCCCTCGGGGGAAGAGCCGGCGCGGCGCGGCGCGGCCCGGCCCGGCCCGCCCCCGCGGGGTCGCACCCACCTGCAGCGCGCCGATGGCGGCGCTCTGGAACCTCAAGTCGGTCTTGAAATCCTGGGCGATCTCCCGCACCAACCTCTGGAAAGGCAGCTTCCGGATCAGGAGCTCGGTGGACTTCTGGTAGCGGCGGATCTCTCGGAGCGCCACGGTCCCGGGCCTGACGCCAGAAGGGGGTGTAAACGGCCGCCCCCGCCCCCGCGCCCGGCCCGGGGCCCCGGCGCGCGCCTACCTGTAGCGGTGGGGCTTCTTCACCCCGCCGGTGGAGGGGGCGCTTTTCCGGGCAGCTTTCGTGGCCAGCTGCTTGCGGGGCGCCTTCCCACCCGTCGACTTACGCGCAGTCTGCTTGGTTCGAGCCATCTTCTCTCGCCTGCGGGAGACGGGCACCCGACACACTGGCGAGGCGGCGATGCCCGCGGCCCCCGCCTGCCCACCCCGGGGGCGCGGCGGCGCCCCCCTCGCGCGGCAGATGGCCGCGGGCCCCTCCTCCCCCCCGTCGGTGACTCAGGCGGCGGCCTCCCCCGGGAGGGGGGGCGCGGGGAGGAGTCACTTCCCTTCCCCGACGGGCGGAGGCCCGGCTGCCCGGAACGCCGCGCCAGGGCCTCTGAATCACCGCCGACAAGGCGGCGGGGTCGCGGGTGCCGGGAAAACCGCCCGAGCCCGCGCCCGACGCCAGCGATCACCCAGCAGCCCCGTACACGGCTCCCGACAGCCGACATCCGTGGCCTCAAGCCGCCGCGGAGCCACGAAAGCTCACCTAACGCAGAAGTCTCAGGCCGCTTCTCCGACCGCCGGGCCGCGCCGCCGGGGCTGCTGCTGCTGCTGCTGCTGCTGCTGCTGCTACCACTGCCCAATGAAGAGACGCAATCAGCGAGCAAAAGAAAGATATTACTACAACGAACGACCAAACCGCTCTGCGCTCGAAACCCCCCCGATGTCTCCGTTTTTATACCCACGCTTCACGCTGCGTCTCTGCGTCATAGCACCATCATTTGCATACACCAACGACTTTTTCTATTGGCGGGCGCTTTCGCCGACGCGCTGACATCCCCCGACACAAAGGCCGTGCTTCGGCCCCGTTTCCTGATTGGTGGATATCTAGGCCGGTGATTGGCTGTTAAAGTGGCCTGATGATTGGTCTAATGCAAAGAAGAATGGACGAATCAGAGCTTAGTACAATCGGCTCTTCTGATTGGGTAAAATGGAGCTATGTTTGGATCCTTCCCTTGGTTCCAAAGCTCTACAATAGAAAGTCAATGCAAATAAATTGCATTGGTCCCTATTAGGGCCTAAGAGTCCCGAGGGTCAGGAGCCTATCCCTGTTTTCATGAAACTAATGCAATGCAGGACAAGGAGAAGCTACTTTAATCTTTTAAACTCTTTTCCAATGTAGAATAAAGTGTATTCCCTGTGTTTATTTACTTTTTATAACATTTTAATTATGTAGTGTAAATTAGAATTAGAATTCAGTAAACCATGTTATTTTACCAAGTATTTTATATACCACC
Organism: Solenodon paradoxus; assembly: GCA_004363575.1. NCBI lineage: Eukaryota > Metazoa > Chordata > Mammalia > Eulipotyphla > Solenodontidae > Solenodon > Solenodon paradoxus. Next base: position 57,548 of record RJWH01005710.1, on the reverse strand, counting down.
CAGATATATTTTAACCAAAAAGCAGTTCTTTGGTGGAGTGGGGTGTGGTAAATAATAAGCACAAAGATAACAAATGTCAATGATTTTACAAGGACTGTTTTATGTGTTCTCATACCATCACAAAACACTGTGTTATTCAATACCCTTAGAGCTAAAGGAGAAGTAACCTTCTAAGCAACATACTTTTGAATTACGTATTTCAACTGAATGAAATAAGTACAGCCAGAAAGGAAATAGTCCTATGACAGCATTTGTATGTCCACAGAGAGTAAATGAAAGACAACTAAATAAGACACGTGCCTCCGTATTTAATGGTGTATCCTGGTGGGTATTACTTCTAAAGAAATATGACAAAGTTATAAAAATAATCCCTGCTTTTGCCTAAATAAATGTCTTGGATGGACTGCAATATTCAGTTCTCCAGATGACTCAGGTATATAAAATTCCAAAGCAGGCTTAACCTTAAGATAAGGCAAACAAAGCTCAGAAAATTGAAACAGAGCTTTGGGTACTCTACTCCCTCTTACTCAAGGCTCACCAAATATTTAAAATTATTAAAATAAAAAGGAGCAAAACCAGGTACATAGGCATTTTTACTCAGAGAATTACCATACATAAATATTTTTAAAGGTTACCTGCCACACCAAAGACCCCATCCATCAATGTGTGAAAATCATCCAATTTCAAAAAACAGCAATGGCAAAAATGCCTTTGATTCACTCTGGGACTGAATTCCTCTCGATATTTCAACCCTCTTCTTCTTTTTTTCCCTTTTAAAGGAAAAGTGCAGGTAGAAATAAAGGTGAACAGGAACGCAGGAAGAGAGAGGAGGAATTAGTATCTTTTATCTTAATTTAGTTGTTCATACTGCTTGCCTTCACCCACCCAGGACTTGAACCCAGGGGTATGTGACCTGTTCCTCTCAGAGGTGACTGACCCAACAACTGCTCCACCAGAGCTCACCAGGCCTCTCAATCTTAAAATGCACAATGTTTACTTACTGATCACATATCTAAACTTTTGGGTGACAACCTAATCAAATTTAATTTCAACCTTCTGCTCAAAAGATTAGGGTAGGGAAAACATTGAGCCATGTTGAAAAGAGAAATGAAGATGGAGGTTCCTCCTGTCCTCGGTATGAAATCTAAGAAACAAAAAACTGGCAAGATCCTGCGCAGGAAACTGTCCAGTGTTCTGGGATGTGACCAGAAACAGATTCTGCCATCTTTTTTTTTGACTGTTCAAATGTCCTGGAGAGAAAAAATGCTCCGAAGTGAACACTCACTCCCTCTGTGTTCCCTTTTTTTCTTCTGAGAGATACAGTACAATGTCTGTCCCAAAAGGACATTCCAGAGTTTGACATTTTTTTCAGGTTTGCTAACTATTAGAAAGGAGTTAGAAATGACCCAGGAGAAACTAGGTTTATATTCGTCATGGAAATCGTTCATCCCTCTAACTTGACAGTCACACAGAAATGTGTTTCTTTTTCCTAAGTTGGTACAGGAGAGAAAAAGCAACATAGGACATCAAGGAAAACTGAAAATAGTTTGCAATTGAAACGATGCAGAATGTGATGCAGCTCATAGGCTACTGTTCATAGTTCCTGTTGTTACCCACTTGTGAGTAACTCTATGCAAGTTTACTTCTGTGAGTTTGTTTCCTCTTCTGTAAGTTAAGTAGTTGGATGATATTATCTCCCAATTCTACCCGTACACACTTATTCTGAAGCTTATGTTATTCACTTAATTAAGATCTAGTGCTATGAGCTATAGTTCTTCATTCAAAACACACTGGGGTATTTTGGAGATAACATATAAACCAATTAGTTTAATAGGATGAAAGCAATACAACGTTTTATTTGTCCTTTTGGAATTTTTTGATCTTCGAACGCCCCTAGTGGTTAAAGAATTGTTTTGGCCTGTTTAAGAATTATCAGTTTCTCAACTTCGTAAGCTGACAACTTGGCTTCTGCTGTGAGGTTACTGGCAACTAAATGAGTATCCGTCACTCTCAGACACTTAACAATTTTCCATCCACCCCACCCTCCCCCACCTCTAAACTTAATTCGCAGTGTTTCTTTAACGAGATGATGGTTAACATAATCCTATCTAGTAAAACGTAAATCCGCCTTCAAAACAATGGATTTAAATAGATTCAACATGGAAAACAAAGTTAAATGACGTGTTATGAAATATCTGTTGGGAACTTTGTAAGGCGCAAGGAATCAAATATCTAGGGCCTGGGGGAACTGACATATTTTTTACAAAGGCCACAGTGTGAAAGAACTTCACCAGACTGGCGTGAAGCGGGCATAAGGGGAGACATTTTCCCAAAGAGAAAGGCTGAGATCCAAAGCAAGAAACTGGAGCCGATTACAAATCGCACCCCGACCTAGCCCGGGTCCTTCCTCCGGACACTGTGTGATGCTTCTCAGCACCCCTGCAACTTGCCACTGTACCTGAGTCTATTCTAGACGGAGAATAAATTCGTCCTTGGCCCCTAGTGTACTGGAAAAGATATGGTCAGGCCAGGGGTCAGCTGAGAAGGGACCCAGGACGTGGAGTTCCAGGTTTCGGGGTTGGTAAAGGTTTATGGAGAGCCTAGCTAAGGCGTGGGAACAGAGTATCGTGTGGAGCGGTTCTTCAACAGAGCTTTCTCAAGCTAACCTCCAGCAGCAGACGTTCTTTCAGGCCTCGCAGGTCAGTCCCGCTGCAGGAAGGAGGGTGTTGGCGGACTCCAGGAGCCTGTAACACAAAGGCCCAGAGCTGAGAACGAGAACGAATGATGATTCTTAAGCTGGGGGGGCAGCATGAGAACCGTGCCCAAGCTGAACGAAGTATGGAGGCGAGGTACTTAGCACATTGTTGGCAGTGACATGACACTCGGAGCTGTTTGACAGAAGCCGCCAGGGACTCCCTAGCTCGGGTACCCTTCACTCCTGGGGCTCCAGTTTGCAGGGAAAGCTCCCCTAGCCAGACTCGAAACGCGCTGGTAGAAGGCGAAACGCGGCGGCACTGCAATCCCCAGAAACCCTAGCGGGCCCTCAGCATCCGGGACACGGTACGCAAGGCTCTCTGGGTATTGTGGTCCTTTCCTTTGGCAACAGCCCTCTAACGACGCTCCAATTCCAGTGGAACCGAGGACCACAACTCCCAGCAACCCTCGCAGCCGTGCGGGGGGTCTTCACGTTCTCGTGGCGCGGCGCAGGCGCACTGGGGCCTCGGCGCGGACCGCGCAGACTGAATAATAAAAGGGGAGCGGCGAAGAGGCAGGAAGACAGGACCATGTCGAAGGGCCCCGGGCCCGGCGGCTCCGCAGCTTCCTCGGCGCCCCCGGCCGCTACCGCTCAGGTGCTGCAGGCACAGCCCGAGAAACCGCAGCACTACACGTACGTAGAGCCCCCCCCCCCGCCGCGCGCGCACGCCTGACGTCAGCGGCCAGCGTGAGTCACGCGCGCAGGGAGAGCGCGAGGCGGCTTCTCCCTCCCCCCTTCCTCCTCCGGCCCGGCCCAGACCGGTTCCAACCTGCTGGGGCCGGTCCCAACTGCCTCCAACTGCCACCAAGCTCTGGTCGGACCGCGGGGCGGGAAACTCGGTCCCCGCCGCTGCGCGGGGAAGGCGGGAGCTGGGGCTGCCGAGCGCACACATCTTCGGCCCGGCCGGGCCTTCGAGGCCTAACTGTTGCCCAGACCCTGAACCACAGTACCAGCACTTGCGGGGCGATGCTGAGGCCCAGACACCACCAGGATGCGTTCCGTAGGGGCCGGCTCTCGGACGGCTATGAATGACGTGAATTCTTGGCAGGCGACCTCGCGTTCTGTGCACAGGAGGCTTTTTGTGTCCGAGACCCCAAGGTTGTCCGGAGACCAGTCACTCGCTCGAATTCAGTTGAAGTTAACCCAGCTCAAATCGGGGTCCCAAGAGGGGATGGGATCCAAGTATGGCCTCGGGCGCGACCAAACGTGCATCAGAGGAAGCCCCAAGTACTGACATGCCCAGTCCACTGAGATGGAAAACCTCTCCCTAGGAATCCGCTTGTGTCCAAGCGTAGGGCCCTGTCATTACTGTATTTCCTTGCCAGGCCCGCTAAGGATCTACCTGATGCTAGGTGCTTAGGGGGAAAGAGGAGGAATGTTTCCTGTTGCCCCCCGTACTCTGAGTGCCTCTCGCCCCATGGGCTCCTGATGAGCGTCACCTTCAGAAGGGTCCCTGAGCATGGCTGGCTTGCAGGAGCTGGGGGACCCTTTGCAGGAGCTGGAAACCCTCTGGAGTCACCCGGTATCGCCCCCTGGCGAACCTAGAGCAGGAGGCCTCTGCGGGACGGGAACTGAAAAGTAGGCAGGAGGGACTTAAGTGTGTCACTCACAGAAGTGAACTAAAACCGGTGGGGAGACCGTTCCGAGGTTGAAGAACAACGGTTATAGGAAGTATATTGGTTCCTTTATGAGATTCTCTAATTGAAATAATTTGAAGCTTTTTCTTGATGACAGTTCTCACTCACGTTCACGCTGACTTTTCCAGCGCGGCCATTGCCTGGCGGGTTGTTGCTTGCTGGCATTCTTTGCCGTCTTCCCGTTGGTTTTGGTGCGGCAGTCTTCACCTCAGAGGGTCCTCATCAGTTGAATGATGTGGTCGCGCAGCAGTGGGGTCTTGGTTTGAAAGCTCACGAACTTTACTAGAGTTTCACGTTGCTTGGATTACGTTTTTCAATAAAATAGCATTTTGACTCTTGGTTTCTACAATGTCTTTTCCGTGTTGTGTTGTCCTTGAGGGTGCTATGACTCTTAAGCTTTAGATCATTTTGGAAATGACAAGTGAAACAAGCCTACAGCTGTTCAGTGTCAATATCTGAGTCTTGTCCTCTTGATACTCATTAATTTAATAAGATCTGACTTTCCATTCCTTTTAGGGAAACTACAGAATAATCAGTCTTAGCTCTCGCCTTGGTGTAGTAAGTACATCAGCAGGAGGAGATGACATGCTCATGCTTGATTGGGTTCTTGGAAGTTGTAGGTGTGCTTTTCGCTTTCTTTCTGTTGTCTATTCATATGTGTGTGTGTTTCTCTCCAAAAATCAGAGATCAGTTGTCTTCCTTGGTAGGACTGTGGGCATTTAGAAGCTGGTTTAGAAAACTTCATCTGGTCATCCTGGCTCTGAGGAGCAGGACTCATGGGAACAAAGATGTTTGCACCAGTACAATTGTTAGCCAGAATTTTGTTTGTTCAGTTTCGTTGTTTTGTTAAATTAATTTTATGGCAGGAAATTGCATTATAATGTTAAATAGGTTTAAGGTGTACATTATGGTAAATTACCATCTATATAATGCTGTAAGTTTGCTACTATTTCATCTTTACCTTTACAATTAAAGGGGATTTTTTTTTTTTTTAAGTTGAACCCATTTGTTGGGACAGGAACATTTACTATTTTGATTTCAATAGTTGCTCTAACATTTTAAGGTGCTTAGCATTTTCTCCTCCCTTGGAGCATGAATATCCAGAATTTGTTCCAATCTGAATATGACTTTATCATTGTTGAAGGCAGATAGAACCTTTTTTTTTTTTTTTGATGTATTTTTTAACCTGTCAAAATTTTATACCCCTTAAAACTTTTGTATACATTAATTACATGAATTTGTGTATTTGTACTTGATGTTATTTGAGATTATGTGACATGCAGTAATCTTTGTAATAATCCAGAAGAAACTTGCATTAAAATTGAGTCTCAGGTGCATCTTTGTGTCTCAGTGTCTAAGGTGCAGGCCCCATAAAGCCCAAGGAGCTGGCTTCCAGACCCAGGGCCACGCCGGGGCTGGAAAGGAGCCTCATTCATCATGGCAGACAGCCTAGGCAAACAGTTAAATCCACCAAAAGCAAAAAATTGTCTTCCTGTACGTTTGCCTTCTTGGCCTTTATTTTGTCCCATAACTCAAGTCCTACAGTTTGAGCCTTCCTTTTCCTAAGCCAATAGAATTCTAGCATAGTTTGAAGGATAAGTATTTTGTTGGCAATTTATTCTAAACTCTTGAATAGTCTTGCTTTAAGGGAAAGTTTTGCGGTAATCCTTTCAGCATTTGGTGTAACTGGCAGCTGCACTAGACTTTGGGAAATTTAACCCTTTTAGAAATCTAATTGGTGGTACAGCTCCAGATATTTGATTAACACTTACAGATGCTAATGTGCATTTACTAGTTCTCTTTCAATACAAGAGTCATGTGACAGCTTGCTAGGTAATGTGTCTTATTTGTCAAAGAATATGTTGTTTTTAATTTTTTAAAGGAAAGGTGCAGTTAGAAATGAAGGCGAGTAGGCAGGCAGGCAGGAAGGGAGAGGAGGAAGAAGCAGTTGAGTCATTTTTATTTAGCTGTTCACCCTGTTTGTTCTCCTCCACCGAGGATGCGAGCCCAGGTCTTGGGATGTATGTGGACTGTGCTTCAGCTAGAGGTGGCTGACTTAACCACTGCTACGCCAGAGCATGCCTAAAGACTATATTTAATCCAGTTTTATTCAGAATGAGTCCATCTTCTGTTTTAGGAGAGTTTTATGGAAACAGAATTAATGATAGGGAATTTTGGAACAATTTCATTCCGAAGTGTATCTACACGCTTGGCTCAACATGAACTTTTTTTTTTTTAAAGACAGGTGCAGCAGGAATGAAGGCAGCTAGGCAGACAGGAAGAGAGAGGAGGGAAGACACACTGTATTTTTATTTTTTATTAGTTGTTCGCACTGGTCGTTCCACTCCCACCCAGGACTTGAACCCCAGGGGCTTGTGACCTGCTCCTTTGGAGTCTGTTGACCCAACCACTGCTCCACAGGACATGCCAAGTGGAACTTTGGACTGTACAACAATTATTAAAAGTATATCGTCGGGGAAAATAAAAGAGCCATCTAAAATATCCAAGTTTCTGACCTACTGTTTTGAGCCTCTAAGAGGAAATAAGCCCCAAAGCATGATCATTTTTGGATTCCTTCAACTGCAGTTGACTCTCGGACTTCTTAATACCCTTGTGTTCACAAAAATTAAAATTCTAGTTTAAGGAAGGTTTGTTGGTGTTTTCTAGACTCCTGTAATTTCTTATCAGTAGATAGAGGGAAACGCTTCCTGGTGTCATCTACCCAGGCATTGTTTTAGCTCAGTACTTTCTGGGTACCTATAAACAAGGACAGCATAGCAGTGCTTCCACCGATAACTGTTTTGCAGCAACTTTATTAGTGTATACATTACATAAATGTCATGATTGTGTTTGGAAAAATCCAGGAAATGAGCTTGTATTTAAATCATTGCATATTGCAATGAAATCATAAATACTGAAGTACAACTTTTTGCATAGCAAAAGTCACTAGAAGCATTACTTAGTGACCTCATAAGAATGAGTTAAATTACCAGTAAAATTCCGTTTATATTTCTGGATCTTGTTACTTGTCTCTATCAAGTAGAACTACCTTCTTGCAGGATACAAATCCAGAACTCATTGTGGCCTTCAATCAAGTCCACAAAATCCCTATTAATAAATATTTAGTGCCCAAGGTAAAAGTAGACTCTAGCTTAACACCCAGTTGATACTGCTGTAATCTAAATTAATGATTAAAGTCAAGATTTTCTTAATGGTTAAGTTTTTTTGTTTTAATCCAGCTGTGTTAGATACTAAAGAAGGCTTCCCCACAATCCATATGCATCTGCTTTGACTGATGGTTTCTGTCAACCTGCAAAGACTGTGACTTATTGGTGAGGGCAGCTGGACAACTCTGAGAGCAACTTAGAGAAATCCACCTTGAGCACACTATAAAGGAACGCCTTCTCTGGAAATAGCACCCCAGAGAAGTGCACAAAAGCAAGACACCCTCGTGGACCTACTTCCTCCCGCTTTCAACACCCTGATGCCTGCAGGTGAGGTCTTCTTCCTGTGTGTCGTAGAAGCCTTGAGCTCACTTAGATAATGAGAGCTTCAGCAGTCCCAGCAACACACATCTGCAGGCTTCCTGCCAGGTCTTTGCCTAAAGATTATGTGTTTTCATTAGGAGAGACGCGGTCAGTGATAACAGAATGATAGGAGAAGAAGGTTGCACTTAAAAGTACATTACTTTGAATACTGGACTGGTCAAAGGATTATTTCCCCTAATGGGGCAATATTTGCTTAATGACTGAGTTTTTCACTTTTTTCTTTTCTTTTTTTTTTTTTTTTTTTTTTTTTTTTTTTTTTTAATCCAGCTATGCTTGATACTAAAGGAGGTTTTCCCACATATGCATCTTCTGTATTTTGAAATTATTGCAACTGTGGACAGTTATGGCTAATCCTAGTAGATTGTCTCCCCTTCCTTTAACATCTTGGATGACTTTGGGCACACTAATGTGTAATGTGAAGATGGATGTTGAATGTAAGTTTCTCTGTCATTCTTAGACAATATATAAAATTTATGTTAGCTTAATTGCTAGAATGCCAAGAATTTGAGTTCAGTAGCCACCTGGACAATGGAGCTTTCTTATTTTTCTTATCATATAGATACTCTCTAGATTCACTCCTGCCAGCCATCTTAAAATACCTGCATGGGCAACACAGCTGTCTGCGGAGAAAGTTTGGGTAAAATCAGTGCATGTGATAATAGGTATGGGATTTATTTGGGGGGTGATGGAAATGTTCTGGAATTAGATAGTGGTAATGGTTACACAACATTGTGAATATACTACAAAACAGTCAAACGTACGGTTTAGCGTGGTGAATGTTTGTGTTGTATAAATTACATCTCAACACTTCCCCCCGCAAAAAGATTAAAAAAAAACTCAGTGCAGGCAGATCCCAAGTCCCCACTGTAGACAGGCCTGAGAGTGTGCAGCCTGCCCGAGCTGGGCAGCAGTGTTCAGTCTGGAAGGCCTGCAACTTGTGAGAAGCTTCTGGAGACCTTTCCCAGCCTTCTCAAAAGCTTGCTCCCTGTCTCCATTCTGGTGAATGCCCCCATGTTGCCAGTCTTCAGAGACAGCTTTGAGATAAGTGAATATGCAGCAAGCTTGCGACGCCTAGTTGTGGACAACTGTCCTTTAAGCTGTTTCTGAATTGACAGCCATTATAAAGGACAAGGATGCTTTCCCCACTGGGTTTGTAAAGTAATTTGTATTAAGTTGTATTAAGTAAGTGTGTATTTAATTTAGGATGGGTGGGAGGTGGAGGAGAAGGTGACTGCCTTGCTAAAATATAGCGTTCTCTTCAGGTATTGGGGTGACTGTTTAAATATTCACATTGGCATCTCTTCAAGGGCAGGCCATGTGTTTTGGGCATTTAATGTGATGTCAATGGCTATAAGATTTTAGTTCAAATAATCACAACAAGCATTTAAAATTTATTTTCTCTATATAAAAATCCCTCAACTTTCACCCCTTTTGTCTTTGCCAGTGTGTAGAATTGACAGCAGTATCAAGAGCTGATGAGGAAGAGAAGATGGAAAGGAGTCTAGCGACTTAAAAATCTCACAGGATTCCCTGTGAGGTGACTTTTTTCCTGTTGGTGGCTCAATTTATTTAGGAATGAAGATATTAAGGCCTGTGACAATATCATCATCATATCTGAGCTCACCGAAATGTTTCCTCCCTCTTCTTTTTCTTTATATCACAGTTTTCTTTCGTGTTCCTAAGTTGGCTCATTTGTGCCCTGTCAGTATGTAAACACCATATGGCCACAGCAAATCCCAACAAACGGATGGGTGAGGAGGAGGGGCCATGTCCCTGTCTGCTTGTGGAATTTTGGCCTGTTCATGAAACTACCCCGTTGAAGACAGGTGGTTATGCCTAGGAAAGAAAGGATTAATAAAGACCTTTGGCTTGGTGTTTTCTGACTTACAAGTTTTATATAGTAGTTTTGATAGCTGAGCTCTTAATATTTTGGTAAGCATGTTACTCTTTTTTTTTTTTTTTTTTTTTAATTACTTCTTTATCACTGCTGAGTGGTACGAGACATTTGGGTAGCCTGCCATATGAAGATTTGTAAAAATCAGACCTATCTGAATGTCACATAGAAACTTGTATTTGTATGTAAAAAGAAATTTCAATTTTACTTTATAAAGCATACATGAAATATATATATATTAAATATCCAACAGCATGTTAAAGTTAGTATTTCTGTGTTATTTTAGTAACTTACTGTATGATACTGTAATTGTAGCCTGTCCAAAATCCTGACATATTTTAAACAGCTTCTTTCTCAAGAATCCCACATTGTACCTAACATGCTGTTGCTCTTGTTTGTCCATTGGCTTAATTAAGAAAAGCTTGTGTTAACTGTCAGCACGATCGTTGGGTCCTGATTCCAGGATCAGGCTGATAGGTTTGAAGCCCAATTCTTCCACATGCTAGCCAGTGACTTCCCTTTCTGTGTGTCAGTCTCCTGAGGATAGCAGTGGTAGCTGTGCTGTCGGGTTGTGTGAGGATTAAGTTAGTTGATACTTGTAAAGTGCTTACGACAGTGCCTGGCACTTAGCACAGTCTAAGTACCGTATTTTGCCGTGTATAATGTGCACCCATGTTTTTGGCCCAAACTTTCAGCAAAAAAATCTTTTGTTTTAATTTTTTAATTCACAATTTTATGTGTTTATTTAGGTACTTGGTTTTTGTATTATAAAGGAATTTTAGCATTTATTAACATTTTACGGTGCAAGAAATTTTATGTAACAAATAATGATGAAACACAAGAACTGATACAGGGTACAAGCTTTTCTTCCCGCTTCCTCCTCGCTCCGAGGACTCTGTGGGAGAAGGTCCAGTGGCTCTCGGCAGCTCTGGCCCTGCTCTTTAGCATTTTTAATAACTGTTAGCTTACAGCTGGCAGTGTCTGTATTTTTGTAAAAATATCAGTTAGATGGCCAGCTCCTGCCTAAGTGTATGCAGAGAAATGTTTGCCCTGTGGTGATGAAGTCGGCATCAGCTGTCTTTACCAGGCCAGTCATTTCCTCTGGACAAGACTTCGTCGCTAATTGTTTCATCTCGTTGAATCGTTGGCCGAAATTGCTTTTGTTGCAAGTTCTTAAGTTCAGCAAGATCAATTATAGTATTTCAGAGTATTATTTTGCATAGGGATATCAATATTGGTTTCTAGAGTTATACTGTTAACTCATAAGTATAAATAAAAGAATTTAAAACATTTATATAGAATCAGAATTAGTACTAGCCATGTATAACCTGCATCTTTATTTTTCCCTCACAAATTTTTTGGGCAGAATGCACATTATATACCACAAAATACCGTACCATTCTCACCAGTATTTGAACAAGACCCAACTCACTGCTCTCAGCAGCCTTACTCTTGAGCGGCAGTGGTGTCCCCAGCGCAGTCCTGTCTCCAAGTCACTGGATGTCACTCCGGTTACTCTAGTACGTTACTCTGTTCTTTCACCTCCATCAAACTGTCTGTCTCCATAGACTGGTTCCAAACGGATCCACTTTGACAGGCCCAAAGGGTGTATTTTATGTAACACTGTACAAAACAACAGCACATTAATTTAAACTTTATACTAAAATGTTCAAATTGGAGTTTTTTCTGACTAGATGCAGGAAAACTTTGAATCAAGTCGGGGTGTTATCTAATTTCTTTTGTTTGAAAAAGAAAAGTGCAGAAAGGAAAGAAGGCAGGCAGGCAGGAGGAGAGAGAAGAAGCATTTTATCATATTTTATTATTTACTTGTTCATATGGTTGTTTTCGCCTCCATGCCCTGTACTTGAACCCTAGGAGTATGTGACCTGTGTCCTTCCAAGGCCATCGACCTCACACTGCTCTGCCGGTGCGCCAGGGTGCCCTCCAATTCAGGAAAAAGAAAACGCACCCATGTTCTTTAGTTCCTTGCATGTTCTCTAAACTCTGTGGCATAGTGACCCTTACGTGAACTTTCCTTCCAGTTTTTCCGCTGTCACCACCTCCAGGGTCCTTAGGGCAAGGAGACACTTCGAGAAAGAGGGAAGCGGGACACAGTGCTGCTTGCAGGCTGCCATTCTGCCATCGTGGCTGCTTAGCTTTGGGGGCCAGGACAGATCTCAGGTGTAGAACTTTCCCAGTGGAGAGTGATCTGAAATTATTTGCCACCCAGTAGCTGTTTAAGCATCTGCTTAATGAAGTCCCTTTGGCATTTGTGCTGCGGGCTCCTGCATATGTGTCCATGTGGGCAAGACCACCTCGTATCTCCTCTTGGACTGAAAACCAGTTATAGGTCAAAGCCTGCCTTGGAAATTCAGACACAATCAGAAGTTTACTAGGCACTTACTTTGCCTGAATAACAGTGTTTGCTTTATTGCCAAGGAGACTGCCCTAAACCAAGGCTCACATTCAGAAGACGCGGAAGCCAAAGCCCTAGCTGTAAAGAGCTTTACTGAGCTCCAGGTGTTTACCAACTACCAGTATCAGCTTTGCTTGGCCTGGTTTTCGAAAAGCCCCTTTTTGGCAATTCCTTATTGGTGCGGTGGTTGGTGGTTATAAAGTTGTATGGTTTCTGGGTTGTGTTTGGTGTCAAGACAAAATGTGAGTGCGTATCCTTGTAAACATTGAATCATGAACTGCTAGCAGTTTAAACTTTAAAAAATGTGGAAAGACTTGGCAAATGTAAGAAGTAGTTTACTAAGTAATACAGGATTCTCAGTCTGCATATATTCTCTTATATAGTCTCCTTGAAGTTAAAAGGAAAGTTTAACTTAAAAATCAAGAATTTTTTGATAAGCCATGAATTGTGAGCTCTGACTAAATTTCTTTTTAGGAGTTATGTATATGGAAGAAAAGAAATAGCCACTAGGAATAATATGAATATGAAAACAGTAGATTACGGATGGTGGCACTTGGATACTACAGGATAATCTTCCACCGTGGCTGGGTTTGTTCTTTTTGTTTTTTCTCTGCTAGTTGCAGAATCCTATTATATTATGGTTAGATTTCAATAAAGAATCTTTTTTAAAACTTTTAAAGAATAAGATCATTTCTTGTATTTGAAGATTCTGCTTCCATGTTATTGTTTGAAAAAGATGAAATTCAGTTAAAAGTTGTAATGAAGATGAGCATTGGTGGCTTACTAGGGACCTGGGTACTATTGCCAAGTTACTAGATCTCTGCCAGCCGCTGTGTGAGGCCGGTGGCAGTGGCTGCTTACTGACCAGGAGAGCAGCAGACCCCCAGCAGGTGCCTCTCCCTGGCCTCCAGGACCCTGACCTCCAGATGGAGGGGCCTCCAGGGTGAGTCTCTTCTGGCCACCCAGCCTGTTGCCCTTTGCCGGGCTCGCGTCTCTGTGCTCACTGTGCGTGTTGAGGTCCGTCAGCCCCGAGCAGGTGTGAGGTTGCAGCCCTGTCTCCCTGTTGCTTCTCCTCAGGGCTCATCCTCTTGCCTTTTCTTCAAATCTGACCATTCTGATATGTGTCCAAAACAGATCGCACACAGTGTCGGTCTTTGTTCTTGAAGGATAGGTGTGGCAGGGACGAAAGCAGGCAGGCAGGGAGAGAGGAGGAAAAAGCACTTTATTCAGTCGTTCTTGAACATGGGTGCTTCGGATTATATGGACTGTGCCGCAGTGGACTGAGCCACTGGTTAAGCCACCAGGGTGCACCAACACTATTACTAACCATCATTTTATAAAAAAAATTTGCCACAGTTCACTTTTCATTTAAAGGAACTTTTGTGGCTTATTGGCACATCTTTCAGGATAGAGTCCCTATCGTTAACATTGTGGATTTCTTTCCTAACACTTAAAAAAAAAAAAATCTAAATGGAGTTAATCATAATAAAAGATAAGGTAAAAATCAACGATACTGGCACGCCTTGGTGGCACGATGGTTGGGTCAGTCACCTCCAAAGGGCATAGGCTACATGCCCCTGGGTTTGCGTCCTGGGCCTGGGGGGAAGCAGCCAGTGTGAACAACTAAATAAAAAAAGATGCTTCTCTCTCTCTCCCTGCCTGCACCTTTTCTTCTTTACAAAAAGAAGACAAGGGCTATGAGAACAGATGTATTTTTCCTTCCAGTTTTCCTTTCTGCATATAGTTTACTTTGGTTACACACTTATTTTTTCTTTTACTTAACCATATCTTTAATTTATACCCAACTTTTTTTCACACAGTCATCATAATACCCCTTAGTCGTTATGGGAAATAGCAAAAGGAATTCAGTGCGTCTCTAGTGCTCTTCACGTATTTCCATCAGTAATCACAGAGCAGGCCATCGCAAGAGTGGCTTTTCTGGTCTGTGCAGGAAGCTGTAGATCTCAGGTTCCGTGCTCGCCACGAGGAGCAAGGCCGCAGAGTTGTGGGAAGGTGGCTAGAGGAGTTACTGGTATCCTGACTGCCGGGAGGAGCAGCTGAGTCAGGGATCAGTTGCTTCTCAGTGTTTTCTGGGTTAGCACATAGCTGCTGGGGGGCAGGCTTCTCCCACTCGAGGTGCTTTTTTGCTTTTGCTCTGACAAATGTGTCTCGAGCACCGGCTCTGGGCCAGCTCTGCACAGGGGTCCGAAGATGAATGGACGTGAAGTGTGCAAAGCCTCCGGAATCAACTGTAGGGAGTCACACCAGCTGTCTTCCCCTAGGCAGTGGGAACGTGGAGGGGATAGGTCCAGGGGACCCTTGGGCAGAGAAGAAGCCGAGAGAGCCATCCAGACATGGAGCAACATCATCAAGAGTGGAGACGGGGCTCTTTCTGGAAGACGCGGTTCCACTGTAGCAGAGCTGGCCTGGCACTGCTGCTGGCACTGCCGTGCTCTGTCGCTGAGGAGCCAGTTGCTCAGGAAGGCCCAGCACAGCTACGGCTATAAAGGTCTGGGAAGACCCCTGTGGAGCCAGAGGTGGATTCATCTAGAATCTAACCAGCCACTAGGCAAAACGATGTGCTAACTTGTCAGAGTTGCAGAGAAAAAGAACCTAAAACTGAAAGGATGTTCGAATGCCTACCGAGACTGACCTCACCGGAAGAAAAATCCTGTGCTGCAGGCTCAGGATCGTCTTCGCGTGAGGATCCTCACAGGCCCCACTGGCTGCACAGCCCTTCCGAAATCATTCGTAGTTGCGTCCGTCAGCCGTGAGCCAGCATGGAGGTCGACGTTGCAGATCCTTCTGTCCGCTTTTTTGTTTTTTGAGAGGAAAGAAGGAAGGGAGAGGATGAAGGAGCATCTTTATTTATTGTTTGACCCTGGGTTGCAGACCCAGGTCCTTGGGCTTTCCCTGGTGCTCACACCAGTGTCCCCGCCGCCTGAGGCACATGTGCTTCTGGCTTTTTAATAAACTGCAAGTCGTGCAAACGTGCAAACGATAGGTGCGGGGAGCATGTGACCAGAAGCTGGCAAGTGGTGGCCGTGTGCTAAACTCAGCCTGCCCTGCCCTGTGCGGCGCTTGAGCTGAGAACGGGCCTCGCCTTTTTGTTTCTTAAATGTAAGGTCCGGCAGGCAGGCATGAAGGCGAACAGTGAGGCAGGGAGGAAGAGAGAGGAGGGAGAAGCACTTTGTTTCATTCGTGTTCAGTTCACACTGGTTGTTTCCGCCCCCAGACCTGGGACTTGAACCCAGGGGGATGTCCTGTGCTCCTTTGGAGGCAGTTGACCCAACCACTGCTCCACCAGGGCATGTCCGTTCTTACATTTTTTAATCATTGAAATGGAATATTTCAGGACACATGAAATTCAAATGCCAGCATTCGTGTTGGAGCCACACGCACTGGTTTACGCTGTGTCTGTGCGAAGTGCAGGCGGCTGCTCCACAGGAACCATAGGGGGCGCTCGTCACTGCCCTGCTGTTCCGTGTGCGACCAGCCAGTGACACTGGTTCTGTTGTTTCCTCTTTTTTCAAGGGAAGGTACAGTCAAATGAAGGTAAGTAGGCAGGCAGGCAGGCAGGCAGGCAGGGAAAGAGAAGGAAGTGTTTTTTCATTTTGTTGCTTATCCTGGTGGTTTCTCAAAACCCAGGTTCAGCTCTTGAACCAGGGCCTTTAGTGTATGTGGAACCTACTGCTTATCCACCAGGGTGTGTCCTTTTTTTTTAAGGAAAGGTGCAGGCTGGCATGAAGGCAAACAGAGGGAGGCAGGCAGCAGGAGAGAGGAGGAAGAAGCGCTTTATTTTATTTGGTTGGTCATCTGGTTGTTCCCTGCCCCAGACACACCTGAGTACTTGGGATGTACGTGGACTGCGCTTGGCTGGAGGTGGTGAGCCTAACAACTACTCCACCGGGGCCTACCAACAGTGATATGTTTTAACTAGACTGCAGTTCGTGCTGCTTATGTCAGTGCGCTACAATGTATTCTTCATTGCCAATGCTGATATGTATACACAGAAGATGGAATATCTTGCTTTTTAGGGCTTGGTGAACTGTGGTTAATTTTGTTACTGGGCAAACTTAACCATCTTCAATAAGAGTTGTGCTGATACATGCCTTGGTGGCCTAGCAGATAAGTCCACCGCTGACCGGTGTCATTCACATCACATCCATCCCAAGAACCCAGTTGTTCCCAGGGCGGGGGAACACCCAGCATTAACGACTACGTTAAATAGATGCTTCTTCCTCACTTCCTGCCTGCCTACACCTTTTCATTCCTGCCTGCACCTTAGAAAAGAAAATGAAAGATTGAAAGAATTCATCAACATGACCAGTTTAAGCCGTTGTCACAACAGTTCCAATTCAGGAAAGCAACAGCCAGGAAAATTAGAATGTTTTAAAGGTACTGTTTCATCATGGCGGAACTTCACAAAAATGAAAACGAGGCTACAACTGAAGTAATTGGCTCTTTAGCCAAGCAAAGAAAGCTTTTCATTGATATTGAATTTGTTAAATTCCTTGATTGCAGCAGCTAAAGAAATGTGTCCAGAGGAAAAACTTATTTAAGAGTGTTAGCCATTTAGCAAGAACCATTTCTCAAGATATGAGGTCATTGGGAGCAGATCAACTGTCAGTTTAAAAACAAGGCAAAAGATACCAGGCTGTTTCCCTTGGCTCCTGATGAATAAGTAGAAGTTACTGTTCAGTATTTGTTTATTCATGAGTCACTGCCACATTCGAAGTGATTGAAGAATTAACCTCTTTGAATATCCTCTTAAAACTACAGCTGAGAATATTTTCAGAGTTTAAAAAAACAGTTCAGTACAACTAACTCAAAAGTAGAATCCACCAATATCTGTTAGAACTGATGATGGTAAGAATATGTTTGGAGCAGAAAAATATTAATTGGACACACAATACTTATGAAAAAGTAAGGTGTTTAAAGTCTGGTCATTGGGTGTGTTATTTCTCAGTAGGTACTTTGCCGAAGCTGTTTGAGTCTTTTATATGTTAATGAGCCGTGGGGGTCAGTGGTGAACCTCATTCCCTCTTGAGACCACAAACTTCAGTCCATGAATTTTTTCAGAAGTGGGCTCTGACAGCCTATCGAGCCTGTGAGGTTTTGAATTCAGGGCTGAGACTGAAATTTTTCTGAAAGAGAAAAATTATTCTTGGTCACTTGTTGAACACTAAATCGTTTGGAAATTCGTTTTTGCTGCAGACTGACAGCAAAACGTTGTTCATCCTATATTATTAGCAAAACATCGTTTATATGCGAGCTTTACATTAAAGTCATTTCTGCATGTCCTGTTTCAACCATAAGTCATGTTAAACCACCTTATATCCTTCCTGTGATGTCGGAAATGTAAAACAAGATCTTCTCCTCCACATCGATTGTGGACATAGTTCCCAGTACAAACCTTAGCAGTGATTTTGCCTCTTGATGTGAATGCAGAGGAAATGTCCACATTTCACAGTTCATTTACCTGTGCACCTAAGGAGTTTGCCCCAAAACTTCAGTTGAAAGTGATGAGGTTCAGTCTCAGACTAACAGGATTCTGTGCATGTTTTATAAGACTTTCTCAAAACCCTGCTGATGGAACGATACTGGCATTTGGCAGTACCTGTGTACGTGTGAAAAGATGCTTTTCGTACATTTGTTATCTGATGTTATTTGATGAAAGGAACCCCTGGCTTTGCAGATGGTATTTCCATTCCCCCCCCCCCCCCAGTCTGTAATTTATTAGTACCAAAATTTGTAGTGGATTATTATGTTATTTTCATGAATAAAAATTTTCTGCACATATGTTTTCTCTCTATGTAAATAACTGCATTACCCTCAGTGTGACCTCTTGACCTTCAAAGTCTGCAATATGTGCTCTCTGACTCTTTAAAGAAATTTACTGACCCTATCTAGTGGTTTTTCTTGAAAGGAAAGGGGCAGGCAGAAGTGAGGAAGGTGAGTAGGCAGGCAGGGAGGGAGCATTTTTACTGATTTTATGTAGTTTGTTGTTTCCACTGTCCCTGGGACAGGTATCTGGGTCCTTGGGATATTTGAGGACCATGCTCAGCCAAAGGCAGCAGATCTAACTGCTACTACACCAGGTGTACTCTTGCTCTAGAGTTGTTGGGGAAGGGAGAGTTCAGTGGCATCAGGGGAGGCAGAAGGCCCAGCCAGTCCATGAAAAACTCTTCTAGAAGCAGTGGGGAAGTAGATAAGGATTTCTCCCCATCACCTCTAACTAGTGTTTCTTTCTTTTTTCTTTTCTTTCTTTTTTTTTAAGGAAAGATGCAAGCAGAAATGAAGGTGGTGAGCAGAGACAGGCAGGTAGAAAGAGGAGGAAAAAAACCTCTATTTTTGGTCATCTTGGCTGTTCCCTCCAGCCCTAGATCATGAACCGGGGACCTTGGGATATATGTGGACTATGCCCAACCCTTATTCCACCAGGGTGTGCAAGGATGTATGGATTTGATTTGAAACTTTTTAGAGAAAAGTATTAATCATTTTATAAAACAATTTAGCAATTTGATACATTATGATTCTATCTGAAAATTCTGGGATGAGATTTGCCAAAAAGTTGATAGTATTAGTGGTAAGATAGGGGATAGTTTTGCCCTCTCAGTTTTCTAAATCTTCTTGTAAGTACTGTCTTACTACTTTCATAATAACCTTTTATATTTATAAATAAACCATGAACAGGATAGTTAATGTGCTACCCTACAAAGCAGTGAAAGGTAGCCTTGATATAAAGTCTTGATATAACCCCAAAAGTGGAGAGGCTGCTCCTTAGCAGAGGTGACACTGACCGATCTTAGTGTCCCTCTGCACGTCACTGACCCCAGGACAGGTTGAAGAGGTGCTTTCTCTAGCACCTCTTTTTTGTGTGTTTAAAAATGTATTTTTATTATAGTAATTTTATTTTCCACATTTAAATAAACTCATATATGCTCCTCAAATGTGCTGTTTCCCCGTTCCTCACATATATGTCGACACAACTGCCCTCTCACACATTGCCAAGTGTTCTTCACCAGTGTCCAGTGGGCTCCGCCACCACTTACGCTCCCCACCACCCAAACCCCATCTCATTCCCTGTTGGAGACCTCAGTTCCTCTGCAAGTGTCCAAGGGTTTCTTTTGTTTCATCTGTTCTTTTATTTTTGTCTCCATGTCACACCTATGAGTGAGATCACCTGATATCTTTCTTCTTTTGACTTATTTCACTAAGCATCATCCCCTCTAGACCCATCCGTGTGGATTCAAATGACAGGGTTTCATCTCTTCTAAGGGCTGTGTAGTGTCCATTGTATTTATGGACCACATCTTCTTGATCCAGTCATCTGATGTTGGGCACTTAGGTTGTTTCCAGTTCTCAGCTGTTGTGGACAGGGCCACAGTAAACATGGGGGCGCACACATCTCTGCGGATGGGCGCTTTGGTCTCTTTTGGGTAGATGCCCAGAAGTGGGATGGCGGGATCATTTGGGATTTCCATCTTCAACATTTTGAGGAATCTCCATGCTGTCTTCTATCCGGGCTGCACCAATTTGCGCTCCTACCAACAGTGTAAAAGCGTTCCCTTTTCTCCACATCCTCGTAGTTTTCGTTGTCTCCAGACTTTTGGAGAATAGCTGGTCTCTCAGGTGTGAGGTGATCTCATTGCTGTTTGGATTTGCATTCCTGAGAGCCAGCCAGTAGCATGTTTCTGTGTGCCTTCTAGCAGCTCCGACAGACTCGGGACCTAATGCACTCTACACTCTAGACCCCTGGCCTCGGTGGGTCCCTGAGGCCTTGTAATGTGCAGCCAGTCTCTGCTCATCCTTCTGTGGGTGTTTTGGGGAGATGGCGGTGTGACGGAATTAGTGTTATGGCCCAGCCTCCTTTCCAGATCTGGAGGGGTAGGACGGTGCTTGCTCAGTTCCACATTCTTGGTTAGACCCCAGGACTTTGGGCGTTTTCTCAGAGTTGGTTGAATTGAAAAGTGAGTTTCAGTCCACTTCTTAGATCTTTTTAAACTTTTAAAATTGAAAGATGGATTAGACTTAATGGAGACAGCCGTTGTGTATTTCATCTCAATGCGTGAAAACAGGAAAGAATGATTTCTCAGTGGTTTTTTCTCCGTGCCTTCTGGGTGCTCTACCGTCCATTAGCACAGGGGAGCAGGAGAGGGAGGAGGGGAAACTGACCAAACATGGTTCCCAGTAGTGGATGCTGCAGTTCTGCTAATGACTTCAGCATCTAAGCATCTGATCATCTGGTCGAAGGTGAGGTTCTGCCCTCCCAGAATCAGGCATCTGGCCTCTCTCTCCCCCTCCTCCCCCTCTTCTCTCGTCTCCTCCCCCGCCCCCCCCACAGGACCGCCTGCTCTCATCCCTGAGTCACTTGTTTGCTGGACTGTCGTGCTTCTCACAGGGACTCGGCTCCCACTCTGCTCAGCTGTGGCGGCTGGCACCTTGTGGAATCACAGGCTTTGCTTTGTGCGCTCGGCCTTCCTGTGACTTCATTTCTTACTGTATCCATTCAGTTCTAATCCTACTTCATTTGAGACTGTCCTGACTTCTCATACACTATCAAGGACATTATAATCTAGCAGAGAACAGCGTGCAGTGCACATCACTCATAGGCAGTGCAGGGTAAGGGCTACAAGAAATGTCTCAAGAGCGTGCCACTGAAAACAGCCAATGACTTCGCTGGGACAAGGGCAGACCGGGAAGCATAGGCAGAGGTGTCAAACGGCTTCATGGACGTGGTGGCGTCTGAATTTTCATTATCATTGAATTCGGCCTGGGAAGATTCTGATGGTAAAGAAAGGGATGTGAGCAAAGGCTGGGAAGTTCAACAGCTATTTTCAGGACACCAAGGATTCTAGTTCTGCTGGCTGGAAGGGAGAGAAATAAAGGGAAATGAGGCTGGAAAGTAGCATTGGGTCTGCAATGCCAGGCTGAGTAGTGGGTCCTTACCAGTTGTGGGGGCGGGGGTGCTGGAGGCTTTTATTTTTAAGAAAGGTGCAGGCAGGAATGAAGGCAAGAAACGAGGAGGAAGAATTACTTCACTGATTTCATTGAGTTCATCTTGGTTGATCTCAGCCCTGGGATGAGAACCCCGCGACCTTGGAATGTGTGTGGACTGTCCTCAACCCCTGCTCCACCAGGGTCTGCTGAAGGCTTTAAAAAATAAATTGTTGTGATTATTCTACACATTAAAATAATTTCCTATGTATAGGTTCCCCATGTCTTAGCTGTATTTCAATACCCCGTGCCCTCCTCCACATCACCCAGTGTTCTTCCCCAGTGTCCTGTGGGCTCCGCCACCATGTGCCCCGCTGAAGCCTTTTAAGAAAGTGAGAGTTAGGGCTCTCGGAAGAATCAGGAACTTTATGTAGTGTACATTGGACGGGGAAAGACGGGAAACAAGGAAAAGATTCTAAATCCCTGCCTGTGACAGTGGGGATGGAAATGGAGGGGCTGAGATGAGGGACGTATGGCCTCTGTGTCCTCTGGGCACTGACTGCATGTGGCGTGTGGATGCGGCTGCCCCAACCTCCCCTCCTCCCAGGCGGACAGACTGTGTCCAGGGTCCTGGACACATCCTAGAGTCGCTGCTGCCCGCCCCCTGGGTCTCCTGCAGCACTGACATGGGGCCAGGTTTGCATGTCAGTGTACAGCACGCCAGTGAGACCGGGCTGCAGGTGAACGGCGCGTTTTTTTATGAGCACGTTCTGTGAAACACTTGCTTTAGCTGAAGCGTCACTTTAACAGGGTGTCCAGAGTTTCATCTGTCCACGCTAGCCACTCCACCTTTCTCTGCTCGTGGCGGAGGCAGCAGCGACTCCGTGCCCCTCTGCTGTGCCCCTGCTGCCTGCTGAGTTCGTCTCCTCGGAGGAGCAGCTGGGGACTGTGCTGCCCAGGAGAGGGGCAGCCTCGTGTTTGGGGCATGGGCGTCAGCTCAGTGCTGGGCTTCAGTATCTGCTGCAGCAGGAGGCACCGCCTTCCATCTAACCAGGGAGGGAGACAGGAGGCAAGGCTTGTGCTCTGTTGCCAAAGCGGGTGGCCGAGCACCGGCCCTAGCGGCCTTCCAGGTTTCTGCCCAAGTCCCAGGATGTACCTGTGGCCTGCAGAGGACACCCTTGCCATCTGGTTCTTCCCACACCTCACCACATCCTCATTCCCTCCCACTCCTCTCCTACGCACCCGCGGCCTGCAAAGCTCCTGTGAGCTCTTAGACCCACACACACTGTTTCTAAGCTCATACTGTTTGCTTTACCTAAAACACTCTTCCCCCATCTTCGCCCAGCTCCCCTCTCCTTTCCCCCTCATCCTCTGTCTGGCCTGGGTCAGGGCCCCTCACTCTGGATTTCTGGAGAAACCTGAGCAAACACACCTGGCCTCCTCCACACCTGATTGACTCCCTGTTACCGTTTCCCCCCACAAAGTGTGGGCTTCCTAGAGGCAAGCCCCGCTTCTTCACCAGGGTCCGCAGTGCTGCACCTCCAGGTGCTGGGTGAAGGCGGGTCTGTGTCTGGAGACTTTAGCGCCGCTTAGTGAACCCCCCACGGCCAGCTCCCGCCTGTCCCCAGGCACACCTAGACCTTTAAGGCCGGCGGGTGCTTTAGCACACGCATTGGCATTAAAGGAAAGCCCTTGGAAAGCCTGTGCCCGCACCTTTGCGTGCCTGGACGGGTAAGGCCCTGTGTGCTGGCCTGGCTTCGCCTCATGCCCCCAGCTCCAGGCCCTGCTTACACGTGGAGAGTTGCTGCATTCAGGTTGCAGTTCCTTCCACATACCCTCTGCACCAACCTTCTCCACCTTCTAGAACATCCTCGCTGGCACCAAACACCTCTATCAAACCACTTGTTGCCTGCGAACCAATAGGGCTTAAGAGAATGACTAAAAGAGAAGTACACTGCCTGTCTGTTCCCCCTGGGGTGCCCCAAATCTAGAAACCCTCTGCCTGGGCATAGAGAGTGAACAAAAGCTCAGACGATGTGTTCCATGAGGGGGAAGTGCGTCTGGGCCCTCCACCGGGCAGTGTGTGGGAGGCGCGTCGGCTGCCTTGGCTGTGACACGCAGCGCAGAGGAGAAGCAGAAGGTTGAGAGGAGGCCGGAAGGACAGCCCCATCCCTGGGTCAGTCAGGATCTGAAGGCCCCAGCTGCCACAGGTTCACATTTGTGAGACAGGCAAGGTCGAGCGGGAGACCATTCCAGATGCTGGGTGGTGCTGGGAAATGCCCCTGGGACGAGGCAGGTGGGCAGTCCTTACCTGAGTCCAGTCCAGAGGGACCCCTGTGACCTGGACTGTCAGCTTCAAAGCAGCACCTGCCCTGGCCTTCACCCAGAGCCCCGGCCTGCTCCCAGAACAGAGCAGCCTCCAGGAGCTGGCAGGCACATCCGGGCAGTGGAAACCTCGCAGGAAGTTTGAGAGAGGCCCTCAAGCTCTTGTTCGCAGCCCTTTGCCTGTGGCCTGGGGAGCGTGAAAGGACTCAGAACCCTGCCACTGAGTAAGCCCTCCATGGGCCACCTTGTGGCCTGTGGGTCCTCCCCTTCCGCTGGCCAGGTGTGCCCGGGAAGGAGCCGAAGCTGAGGTCAGCCTTAGCTTCCGCTCCTGGTGCCCAATAGATTAGTGTCCCAGGACAGAGCCCTAAGGGGACTTGGTGGCGAACTTGTGCTGGAAAGCGAGGGGCTCACCTCCGCGTTCCTGCCTGCCCCACGTGGGGCCTCCCTGCAGGTACCTGAAGGAGTTCCGCACGGAGCAGTGCCCGCTCTTTGTGCAACACAAATGCACGCAGCATCGGCCCTACACCTGCTTCCACTGGCACTTCGTGAATCAGCGCCGCCGCCGGTCCATCCGCCGCCGGGACGGCACGTTCAACTACAGCCCCGACGTCTACTGCACCAAGTACGACGAGGCCACGGGCCTCTGCCCGGAGGGCGACGAGTGAGTGCCCCCAGCTTGCCCTCAGAGGAGCCTCCTGTCTCTGGGTCAGTGTCCTCAGGATAGGTCAGGCAGGGGTGAGACCAGCCGGAGGCACAGGGGGAGGACTGCTGCAGCAAACCCCTTCCTGTGGCCTGGACCTTGGGCTTAGGCCCCGTTGTCATGGTGGCCTTTCTTCCTTAACGCCCAAGGGCCACATGTGAACCGCAGTGACTGCGGGGCCTTCTTTCGTCATCCCCTGCAGATCACAGGGCCCTCCCCAGCCTGCCACCACCCACTCTGCTCCCTGCAGTTCCCAGCAGGCTGTTTAGAGACAGAGCCTCTAGTTCTCCGGGAGCTCTGTAGAGGCAGGACACAGCGCAGGTGACAGGCACAAGGAGGGGGCAAACCTGGGACCCTCCCTAGCGGGAGCAGTCACTAACCCTACTTATTGTTGGTTTCAGCCTCGCAGAGGGGAGGGGAGGGGTGGGGAGGGGAGGGAGACCATGGGGTCCTCACTGCCCTCGCTGAACCGTCCCTGCAGCGGCACACGTTTCTCTCAGGCCCAGGCCTGCTGGCCCCTCCCGGCCTAATGAAGCACCAGGCAGGCAGTGGGGGCCCTTGGTTCGAGCCGGCCCTCTGCTCCTCTGAGGACCTCGGGTGTGCTGTGCCGGGGCGCCCCTGCCCCCGCACGTCTTCAGGGCAGCCAGGGCCGTGCCGAGGAGCTTAGAGGGACATGCTAAGCAGGTTGAGTGAGACTGCCAGTCCCTGTGGGGCCCCCTCAGGCCACAGCACCGATGGGCCATCACCCCCACAGGCTCATCCCTGCCGTCGGTGCACTCACGGGTCACGGGCAAGCCTCAAGAAATAGGGCAAGGACAGGCTGGCGGCACCAGCTGCCGGGGGCAGAGGGGAGTGATCGTGGCACCTCCATGTTCCAGGTGCCCATTCCTGCACAGGACCACAGGGGACACTGAGCGCAGGTACCACCTGCGTTATTACAAAACTGGAATCTGCATCCACGAGACGGACTCCAAAGGCAACTGCACCAAAAACGGCCTGCACTGCGCATTTGCCCACGGGCCCCACGACCTGCGCTCCCCGGTCTACGACATCAGGTGGGCCGGACGCCTCGCCAGGCTGCTGCCCGGAGCCGGCGGGGCTGCCTGCCGGCGTCGCTGCCTGCTGCTGTGACACTGCTCACTCCTCCCGCTCTGCTCTTGCCTCCTCCCAGGGAGCTCCAAGCCATGGAGGCCTTGCAGAACGGCCAGGCCACAGTAGAGGGTGGCATAGAGGGCCAGTCCGCCGGGGCCGCCAGCCACGCCATGATAGAAAAAATCCTCAGTGAGGAGCCGCGGTGGCAAGGTACACATGGCCATGTGAACGCTGCGCCCCCTCTCTTGCCCAGGGCGCCCCGAGGACTTGACTCACACAGGCCTCCAGCCCGAGCCGCCACCTCGCATGGAGGGCTCGCCCCGACCCACGTCCCCACTGACCGCATCCCGGCCTTCTGGGGGCACTTCGGAGGGCGTTCCCAGGCACACCTGGCCCTGCTCCCAGACCCCTCGGGGCTTTCTCTCAGGTGTCGTGGAGAGAGGCGCACCTGTGTGTGCTCTCCCGAGGGTGCCGTCCTCCCTGCCGGCGGCACCTCCAGTGCGGGGCGGCCTCCCTCCCTCTCCGGGGTCTCCGTCTTGGCCTCGGCCTGGGAGTGGAGACTGCTTACGCCTCGCACCGAAGCCTCAGCCCTGGACCCCTCCCAGTGGCTCTTCCCCACTTCCTCCGCCCCCGCCTGACCCCTGCCTCTGGCCCCGTGCAGAGACTGCTTATGTGCTGGGGAGCTATAAGACGGAGCCGTGCAAGAAGCCCCCGCGGCTGTGCCGCCAGGGTTATGCCTGTCCCTACTACCACAGCAGCAAGGACCGGCGGCGGAGTCCCCGGAAACACAAATACAGGTCCTCTGGCCCCAGCAGGCCAGCCTGGGGGGAGGTGTGGGGGTCATGGCAGGGCTGCTTCCCCGTGCCTGCTCTCAGACCCGCAGGGCCCAGTGCCAGGGGAGGGACAGCTGGACCGTGGGGAGCTGGCCTGGGGCCTCCAGCATGACAAGAGGGTCTCCGGTCAGGCGATCTCCAAGGTCCCTCCATCTGGTCCTGAGGGTCATCTGCTGGGGTCACACGAGGCGTGGAGAGAGTGGCGTGGCCCCAGCCTGGCTCTCCTTGGACTGCAGCGTGCTTGGTGGGCGGCCTGGCGGAAGGGAACAAAACTCCCCTTGCAGACAGCTGGGCGGAGGCGCAGAGCCCAGCTTCTAGCCCCTGTGAACCCTCACTCACGGGTGATCTTCTGTTTCTGAGCCTGGCCCTGCAAGGCTGGGAGGCCAGAGGGGCCCTCTACAGGGGCCAGGTGGCATCTCCTAGATCCTCGTCCCTAATCCCTCCCCTCCATCTGACCCTGCCCTCTCGACCAGGTCTTCTCCGTGTCCGAACGTAAAGCATGGGGATGAGTGGGGAGACCCTGGCAAGTGTGAGAATGGAGACGCCTGCCAGTACTGTCACACCCGCACAGAGCAGCAGTTCCACCCCGAGGTGGGCCTTGGCGGGGCTGGGGCCCGGGAAATGGCGTGGGTGGCTTAATGCACCTCTTTCGGAAGCATGTAGAAAGGGAAGGCAGGTGTAGACGCAGCCCACCCTGACTTCTTCTGGAAGAGGGATTCGTAGCTAGCCATGCCTACAGGAGACCCATATCCTCAGTTGTCAGCATCCCTGTTCTGAGCCTGCCGTGGGCCCCTGTGTGCAGTTTTGTTTCCCTCGGGCCTCCTGACGGGGAGGCATGCTCTGGGCATGTGACAGGCCATTCTGGGCTGTGCAGTGTTCATGGTGCTTCCTGTCTAGTGACAGCAGGGCTTTAAGAAGCCCGTTTCAGCTGTCCTGTTCCAGATTGGAGCCTTGGGTACCACTGGGCACCCTGGCACAGTTGGTTCCCTACGCCCGGCCCCCTGGTGTGGCCCGGACCTTCTGTGCGCTGAGTCACGTGCTGTCCTGCCCCCAGTTCCGTGGAGGCCAGTCACCCTGAGAGACACCCAGACTCTGGCTGGAAAGTTGCCCCAGCACGGGTCCTGTCTCGGTGCTCTGGGGTGGGCGGGTGCTGCCTCTGGTGTTGACTCCCTTGATGTCAGCAGTCACACTCTGGCCACCCAGGAGTGAAAGCCCCTCACCATGCGCGTGGGCACAGTGCCTCAGAGTTGGACTAAGGATTTGGTGGGGAAAGCCTTAGGGAAGTGGCCGGGAGCGGGGAGGAAGACGACGACTGAGCTCGCCCCCGTGCCTGCCCCCTGCGCGAGCCTGACCGGCCTCTGCTCTCGGCCCCCAGATCTACAAGTCCACCAAGTGCAACGACATGCAGCAGTCGGGCAGCTGTCCCCGAGGACCCTTCTGCGCCTTCGCCCACGTAGAACGTATGCTGCTCCACCGCCTTCCCACCTCCCTCTCCACCTGCCTCTCCACCCTCTGCTCAGGCTCAGTCAGGGGCATAGCCTCTCCGCTGTCCACCAGCAGTGACCCTGTCGCCTTTGGAAGTTGCACTCCTCCTGCCTTTCGAGCACTGGCATCAAAGCCCCGGACATGGAGAGAGGGACTGTCCCCCGGTCAGGCACTCCCAGTCCTGGGCAGGGTGAAGCACCGCCCCCCCCCACCCCGTATTCTGCCAGGTGGATTCCTGCAGCCTGGGGTGCCACCCTGTGGCAGGCATCACCAGTTGAGCCTGAAACTCTCCCCGCCGAGAGCAGAGCTGTCGATCAAAATCTGACTTGACCCCTGAGTTCATTTTAGGTTTTTCAGTAACCTTGCTTTAAAAAAAAAAAAAAAAACCAAAGAAACAGGATAAATTGATTTTTACAGTATTTTTTGCAATATATTTTTACAATCTATAGTTAAGTCAATATAAACTATCATTTCAAAATAATGTAGCAAATCATTAAGATGCTTTGCTTTTTTCCTTACTGTCTCTGAACAATAATTGGTGCATTGGGGCTGGCGGCAAGCATTTCCATGCAGACCCGCCGTGTTCCAAGGGCAGGACACTGCAGGTGGCCTGCCTTCCGTGCAGGCCAGCACGGCGCTCCCTCTGTCATGTCCTCACACCACCACTGCCAAGCTCAGAGACATATTTGAGTCCAGATTTGTGTCCACCCCATCTCATGCCTCTGCTCGCCTTTCCTGGGATCAGTAGGAGGAGCTGAGGGCCCAGGAGTGCAAGGCATGTTGTTGGCACGGAAGTGGGCCCAGGTGGGCACCGAACTTCCGCCCGAGGCAGCACAGAACTGGCCAGCAGACTTGGCAGGGTGCAGTTCTTTGGCTGCTGCCTCAGGAGGTGCTCTTGGCTCCTTGAGTGAGGGCCCCTTATCTGTGAGTGGAGACCACCCCGTGACCTCTGCTTTTCTACCGCCGTGAGCGTTCGTAATTCCATAGTATGTGCTCAGTGCCCGGTCTGAGTAGGAATAAGGCAGGCAGCTCCTCAGGGGCAGGGCATGTGTGGGCTCCTTTGACAGGAGGGACAGAAGGGACAGGAGGAGTGGCCAGGAGCAGCTGGCTGACACCCTGCCTCTGCCTTGCAGAGCCCTCCCTCAGCGATGACCTGCAGCCTTCGTCAGCTGTATCCAGCCCCACCCAGCCGGGTCCCGTCTTGTACATGCCATCTGCTGCCGGAGACTCGGTGCCCGTGAGCCCCTCCAGCCCGCATGCCCCTGACCTCAGCGCCGTACGTGCCTGTCCAGGGGGTGGGGGGTGCCCATGCCTGCCCAAGAGCCGACACCTGCCTCTTCCCAAGCCCATAGGTTCTGCCCTTTCTGCCCCAGGGATCTATTCTGTCAAAGCTAGTGTGGGGGTGCCCCCAGGTTCAGGCGGTCAGCCTGCGTAGAGCAGCTAGAAGGGACAAAGCCTATAGTCACCCCCGCTCTCCCTCCAAGGCTCAGGGACCCTGGGTGGTGTTGGTGCTCACTGGGGGTGGAAAGGGAACCGAACCCCTCCCTGAAGATCTCCCTCTAGGGACAAGAGGGGCCAGGATGGCACAGCCCCCGCCTGTGCTGTGCCCAGCAGCCCGCTTCCTCCTCCTCTGCAGCTCCTCTGTAGGAACAGCAGCCTCGGCAGCCCATCCAACTTCTGCGGCTCCCCGCCAGGCTCCGTCCGGAAGCCCCCAAACCTGGAAGGCATTGTCTTTCCTGGGGAGTCTGGCCTGGCCCCCGGCAGCTACAAAAAGGCTCCTGGCTTCGAGAGAGAAGACCAGGTGGGAGCTGAGTACCTGAAAAACTTCAAATGCCAGGTAAGGGTTGAGAGGGCCGCCAGGGTGGTTACAGAGCAGTGCGGACCTGGAGGGCTGGCCGGGCTGGCCAGGGGGAGCATGACTAGGAGCTCGGGCCTTTGCTCAGCCTCTTTCGACTGAGCAGAGCGAGTGTGGCCGGCCCATTTACAGATGAGGACAGGCGGCTAGAGAAGGGCCCCTGGTGCAGTGACCAGAGCCACGGTGATAGAGGGACAGGGTGCTGCCTGGGTCTGATGGAGTGGCAGGGTCTTTGGGTGAGGACAGAAAGGTCCCTAGCTGGATTTCTCAGGCTGGGTGTCACCTTGGGGAGAGGAACCCCTAGTTCCTAGGGTGGAGAAGGGAGTGGCGGGAGGAGAACAAGGGCTTGTGTGCAGGGGGATAGCGTGACAGGTATCTGCCGCCTGCTTGTCCTGGGTGCCTGCGGCCTCAGTGAGCCGTAGCAGGGTGGTGCTCGAGAGGCTCCTGACTTGGGGTCCCCCTTGGCCCCATTCATCTCCTGCTCTCTGACTTTTCTCTCTTAGGCCAAACTAAAGCCCCACTCATTAGAGCCCCGGAGTCAGGAGCAGCCTCTGCTTCAGCCCAAACAGGTACTGCGCTCTCCGTGACCCCCTTCTGTGGACAGGCCAGGTCAGGACCCCAGGAGGCTCCGGGCGCAGGGGCACTTTCCCCAGAAGCTGAGGGCAGGACTCGGTGGAGACCCAGGCCTCACCCCCAGACTCACTCATCCATCAGAAACACACCTGTTGGGCGTCTGCTGTGCCAGGCGCTGGCCGCTCCGTCCCCCACTGCAGGACTTTAGCGTCAGCGGGCCCTGCTGTCTCCAGGCCGCGCCTCTCCACCACAGCCTGTCCACCAGGTGTCCGTGGGCGGGGCCCGCCTGGACGAGGGGACTCCTGCCGTCTCCGCCCTGCAAGACTGTCAGCGCATCCATTGCGTCTCCTCCTCACTGTCGTTACAGGACGTGCTGGGCATCCTCCCTGTGGGCAGCCCCCTGACCTCAAGCATCTCTTCTAGTATCACCTCCAGCCTGGCAGCTACTCCCCCTAGCCCCGCGGGCACCAGCAGCGTCCCTGGCATGAATGCAAATGCTCTGCCTTTCTACCCCACCAGCGACACGGTGGAGTCCGTCATAGGTAATTAGGCCGTTGCTCTAGAGTGAGACTGGTCAGCATGCTGGCCCCTCCTGTCCCAGGAGAGTCAGAATGGGCATGCGGCCCCTTGAGCTCAAGGGGAAACGAGCCCGAGGCGTAGGGCCAAGGCTCGCCCTCGGCGCAGCTAGTCCTCGTTTGCTCTGTGTGCGAACTGAGCTGCCCTCACCCCGTGACATGTTCAGCCCCGTTGTCATCTCTCGAGATGTCCTGGTGCAGCGGACAACATGCACGCTGTCCTGAGTTGTGGTCATCAGAAGTCACTGCCCCATTCTCAGCGGTCACTAGGGTGACAGAGAGGAAGAAGGGACACTGTCCCACCTCCCTAGTCCAGTTCAGCAGAGGGCAGCGGACACAGGTTGAGCACCTACTGTGCCCTCGCCAGAGACCAGCCTACGCTCCACAAGCGCAGGGCGAGACACACAAGCTGGAAAGCCAGCAGCTAGAGAGCTCTGCCCGGGCCGAAACTGGGCCCTGGAATCGAAGCAGCTCCTGGAAGGAGCCACGTGAGCTGACTTGGCCCGGCTGGCAGTGGAGCAAGTGTGGGGTGGGACAGGGCAAGTGGGCTCAGGAGAGGCCTGGGACCCGGGGGTCAGTGGTCCCCTGGGAGGTTGCACAGCTCACACTGATCACTGTCCCTAGAGTCAGCCCTGGATGACCTGGACCTGAATGAGTTTGGGGTGGCCGCCCTGGAGAAGACGTTCGACAGCAGTGCTGCGCCCCACCCCGGCAGCATCACCATCGGTACTGGGCAGGACGGCAGTGGTGGGGAGACTCCCAGGGTCCCTGGCCGGGGCAGACAAGCCGCCCCGCTCCGCACGGCCTCCCTCACTTGGCCCTTCCGGCCTCTTGCAGGCGGCAGTTTGCTGCAGAGCTCAGCGCCCGTGAACATCCCTGGCTCCCTGGGCAGCTCTGCCTCCTTCCACTCAGCTTCCCCGTCCCCGCCTGTCAGCCTCTCCTCGCATTTCCTGCAGCAGCCACAGGGCCATCTGAACCAATCAGAAAACACGTTTTTGGGGACCTCAGCATCGCATGGATCTTTGGGTAAGGGGTGCGGTTCTCTAGGCTTTCGGAAAGGCCTTTAGTGCTTTGTCCACAGCCAGTGGCCTCCAGATTGAGAGGAGATTAGAACCAAGCCGGGTCGCTGCCCTCTGGCTCCTTGGTGGTGTGAACTGGACCCGTGATTGGCCTCTCTGACTTCAGTTTCCTCCCCATAAATTGCGGGCCACAGGGCCGTGCAGTGAGAAGCAGGGCCTCGGTCTGCTCCCCATGCCCGTGTGGCGCCTCTGCCCAGTCACACAGGCTCCCAGAGGCTGACTCACAGCAGCCCAAGGGAGGAGTCTAGAAGGTTCTCCCCTGGCAGACGGGCACCTGCTCTAGCCCCAAAGGCTGTTTGCCAAACAGAGCAGTATGACAGGGCTTCTGGAAGGCACAACGAGGCCTCCAGGCTCCGCTGCCAGGGTGGGGCACTCACTGCCGTACCCCTGCTGCCCTTAGCAGCTGGCCAGTCAGAAATGCCCCGAGGCCGATCCTCTGAGCCTGAGCCACAGAGCTGCCCTGGACCTTCTGACCAGGTCTGGGCCTGTCCTGACCTCACTGGGCAGGGCAGTTGCTGACTTTCAGTTTCGAAGGGGCCGCTCTGCTTCATGCTGGCACTGTCCACTTCCAGTGCTGACGTTCGGCCGGCCCGACTGGCCCTGCAGTCTGGAAGCAGCGAGACTGTGGCTCTGCTTGCTAACCACACAGTCGTTCCTTCCCTGTGTCACTGCTGAGGGGTCTTCCAGCTAGTGTGAGCGCAGCAGTCCCTGCTGGCACGGAGCAGGGGTCCACGGGGTGCCAGGGATGCGCACACATGGGTCATGTGTAGGGACTGTCGCGTGGTGCTGGGTTTTGGGACAGCAGCGCCACAGCCCCAGGACGTGATCAAGGGGACCTCTGAAGAGGTGCCTCTCCAGAGGGGGTGGCGCCTGCTTGGGGAGAGGTGTGTGGGCCGGGCCACTGGGGGCGGGGCCGGGCTCGGGGACTTGTACGCTCGCCACCTAGCTACGCAGTTACTGTGGATTCACTCACGTCGCCTGGAGGAGACAAACCTTTTTTTTCATTTTAAGAAAGGCGCAGGCAGGCAGGAAGAGAGCAGGAAGCAGCATGGATTTTACTTAGTTGTTCATCATGGTTGTTTCCCCAGCCCCGGGTCTCAAACCCTGGGATGCACCTGATATTATCCACTAGGTGACATGGGTGCTCTGATTTAGATCCATTTTGTTCTGGAACATCCTGACAGGATTAGTGGGAAAAGGAGCAAGGAAAATTCACTAGAATGACGTGTGAGCAGAATGAGGCTAGCGTGACACGGCCTGCGGAGTGATGGGCTGACCTGGGGGCCATAGAGCAGGGGCCCATGGTGTCTGTAAATATCTGCTGAATGAGCAGCGGACGGCAGGGCGGGGGGCAGGCAGCTTAGCTCCTTGGGAGTCAGATGGCCCTACCACCTGCTGCGTGCGGCTCTCGGCCACCTCCCTGTCTCTCCTGTTGTGAGAGCGGGCGGAGGCGGCCCGGGGGTCCCTGAGCGCTTCCTGCTCCAGCGCCACGCTGGTGAGGCTCTGGTCTCTGGTTCCTCCTGAATCTCCTGGGCCTCATATCAGGGTGCCCAAGGTTCCCCGCCCGCTCGCCTGGAATTGCAGTCACACTCACCTCAGATACTTTCCCTGTAGCACTTCCCACATCCCCTAAATCACCTGTGAGTGGGGGGGACCCGTCTTACAGAGGAGGGCGCGAGAGTAAGTTAAATGGCAGCAGAGAAGGCGGCACTATGGGAGGTCTGCGCCCGCCACAGCGCCTGGCACAGCGCCAGCTGACATGGCTGACCCCGTGCAGCCAGCCCGAGAGGCCCCGGCAAGACTCCACAGGGCCGGCACTGGGCCCGCAGCTCCGGGTTCTGATGTCCCCTCCCTCGGACAGGTCTAAACGGGATGAACAGCAGCATCTGGGAGCACTTTGCCTCGGGGAGCTTCTCCCCAGGCACCTCCCCTGCCTTCCTGTCAGGGCCTGGGGCTGCTGAGCTGGCCCGCTTGCGACAAGAGCTGGACGAAGCCAACAGCACCATCAAGCAGTGGGAGGAGTCCTGGAAGCAAGCTAAGCAGGTACTGGCCCCACGCCCGCCCCCAGCCGGGCCAGGGCCCCCAGCTTGGCCAGGGCCGGGGTTTGCAGAATGGCGCCGGGGTAGGGCAGGTGTGACTGTTTGCTTTGCTCTGCCCCGTGGGAGACCTGCCGGGCCAGTCAGGACCTGGAGTGGCTGGTCCCACGGCACCACTGTCACCTCCCCAGAGCCCCCCCGTCTTCCAGACTCTGGGGCTAGGCTCGGGTCTCTGGC
This sequence comes from Solenodon paradoxus, assembly GCA_004363575.1. Classification (NCBI taxonomy): domain Eukaryota; kingdom Metazoa; phylum Chordata; class Mammalia; order Eulipotyphla; family Solenodontidae; genus Solenodon; species Solenodon paradoxus. The sequence goes on along the minus strand of RJWH01005710.1, from coordinate 23,568 downwards.
ATGTCCTGAAACCTCTCTTCTCTGCAGGCAATGTCAGCCTCCTCCCTGCCCCACTCCCCACGCAGCGCCCCCAGCTCCCTGCAGGCCCCGCAGTCACAGTGGCCCACGGACTCCGGAGATGTGCTCTCGGGGGACGGGTCAGGGGCAGGGGGCCGTCGTGATGAGGTGCTGCCTGTTGGGCCCATAGGCTTGTGATGCCTGGAAGAAGGAGGCCGAGGAGGCGGGTGAGCGGGCCAGCGCGGCAGGTGCCGAGTGTGAGCTGGCCCGGGAGCAACGGGACGCACTGGAGGTGCAGGTGAAGCAACTCCAGGAGGAACTGGAGCGGCTGCACACGGGCCCCGACCCGCCGGCCCTGCCCGCCTTCTCTGACCTGGAGGCCCTCTCTCTCTCCACGCTCTACTCCCTCCAGAAGCAGCTGCGGGCCCACCTGGAGCAAGTGGACAAGGTCAGCCCAGCAGGGGCGGGGAGCTCGGTAGGGTGAGCACGGAGCTGGGAAGGATTCCTCGGTGGGGAGGCGAGAAGGCGGGGGATGTCATCCCACCTGCAGCACTTGTCTGGGGGGCGGGCCCAACCCGAGTTGCGTCAGGTGCCGACCTGGGTCGTGTTCCGGAGGCTTCTCCTATGAGCTCTGACCAGCCGACGTTCTGGAACGCCCAGGTCCCCAGGGCTACTCTGGCCGTACTCTTAGGTGCCCGGCTTGGTGCCCGGGCGGCAGGGCACAGGAGTAGGAGAGCCCGTCCCTGAGCTGGGTGTTTGGCAGTCTGTCCCCACGTCAGCCTGGGCATGTCGCTGCCATTTTGGGGGCTGGAGGAAGGCGGCGGGCCCTCCCTGTCTGATTCGGGGCCGGGCCAGCGGTGGACCAGCCGTGACTGGCGTCACCCCCACAGGCCGTGTTCCGCATGCAGTCGGTGAAATGCCTTAAGTGTCAGGAGCAGAAGCGCGCGCTGCTGCCGTGCCAACACGCCGTGCTGTGCGAGCTGTGTGCCGAGGGCAGCGAGTGCCCCGTCTGCCAGCCGGGCCGGGCCCACGCCCTCCAGTCGTGACCACCGGCCTGGCTGCGGCCTGGCTCAAGCTTCTCACCTAGGACTTTTTAAAGTATATATATATGTATGTATGTACGTACGTGTGTATATGTACAGGATTGTGTATATGTGTACATTTCTGTGTGCGTGCAGGTGTGCGTGGGCGGCCAGTGTGAACAGTGCACGTGTGTATATCTGTACATAGATATAGACACACACTTTAAACAGACTTACCAAGCACTTTTTAAAAGAAAAACTATTTTGCAGTCCTCCCCTGCCCATTCCCTACTCCTCCTGTTGAAAAGACGAAGTTCCCCTTCGCCCACCAGCCTTTTGGCAGGGAATCTGTTTGTCTCTTTTTTATGTAGGAACTATTTTTAACTTCTTCCTGGGGCCTGAGCAGGGAAGCGTGTGGAGCCAGAAGGGCCGAGGGGAGGGGACAGCCTTCAGGGCAGGCCCTGTTCACCCACCTCCCCAGGCCAGGGCGCGCGCCGGGTGTGGGGACCCAGGAGCAGACATGGTTCCCAGCCACGAAGCCCAAGGGAGTGTGCTGGGGTCCCGCCAGCCTGGCTCCCAGGTTTACCAAATGTGTTAGCCCAGGGCTGGCAGGCCAAAGCTGCAGGGTCAGCCCCACTCCCAACCCTGGGCCCTTGAAGCTCCTTGAGGGGCAAGGCCCAGGAGTTTTATCCCTCAGGTTTCTGAGGCCCAGCATCTGCCTCAGTCCTCTCCCCGCAATTCCCAAAGCAACCTCCCTGGCCCCAGGGCTTCCTACCAGGCATCACCCCTCTGCCATCCCCTTGTGGCATGGCCCTCTGGGCTGTCCGCCCTCCCTCTGGCAGCTAGCAGGGCAATTTGGTGGGGAGGAGCTGCGGACTGTGAGGACCAAGGGGGGCCCGGGCCCTGCCCCCTGCCGGGAGGGGCTCCATGCACATTCCTCGGTGCTCTGAGTGCAGCTGACGTCCTGCCCGCTCGAGCGGGCTCCTGAGTGCATGTGTGTGCGTGCCTGTCCGATGTATGTTGTGTCTTAGCTTCCATTTTAAATTGTTCTGTACAGAGAGATGCAGCGGGAGCGGGAGGGAGAGGGATGGAGGGACGCCGCACCGCGCCGCCCCAGCACTGGGCGCCCGGTGGGCAGGAAGGCTGTGAGGGGCCCAGCCTAGGCCCCCGCCTTAGGCTCAGCACGAAAGGGCTTTCAATGAATTAAGTGAAAACTTTTTTTTTTTACAAAAAATGCAAAAATCAACAAAGCTCCAAACGTATTGGAAATAAAACATGAACTTGCAGTGGTGGCTGGTTTCTGCGGGGAGAGGATGCAGATGGGGCCTCAGGTGTCTCAGTCAAGGGGCTTGCCCGCCACCTTGAGGGGCTGGGGGCCTGCGGAGGTCTGTCCAGGCCCAGAGGCGACCAGGCCCCTCCACAGCTCGAGTGCTGCAAGCCCAGCCTGCTGGGCCCTCCGACTGCAGGGCTGTCAGCTGCGACTGGTCTCCTCTTGGAGGAACAGACTCACCTTCTCATCAGAAAGACTGGTCTAAAAGAAAGGCACAGAGACAGTGCCCTGCCTTCTACCCTATCACACCCCCGGCCTCTGAGACCCCCGCATTGCTTACTGCCTGTTGCGGGGGCATTAGAAACACCTGTGGGCCCCTGTCTGGTGGACCTCAGGGTCAGGGCTAAGGGGCCTTGGAGATGATCGTGTGACCCCCCTCGCACCCCATCCCACGTGTACAGACTCAGAGATGCAGTGACTTAACCAGGATCACAGCTAAGTGACCACCAGCCTCAGGCTCTGGTCCACCCCACCTGGCAGGACGGGGCCCCCATCTCAAGGCCCTGCAGCCTCGGCCTCAGCCTGCACCTGGGAGGGCCCGCTCGGTGCTCCCTGCAGTTCCAGGCCTCTGCTGGGCAGTGACCACAGAAATGAATGTGCCTGGTAGTTCTGTTTGAAGCCCTTGGCCAAAGCCCCGTGACGCTGGACGCCCCCAGTCGTCTGCTGCATCACCCGCGTCCCAGCCCTGCTCTGACATTGGCCGCTCGTGGGCCCCCCGGGGCTGGGGAGAACGTTTGCGTGGCCAACAGCATTTTGTCTCGAAGGACAGAAGATTGTTACTTATTTTATTTTTGCTAAGAGAGTTTCTAGGGGGCAGGTATGACTCCAGGGAGAGGGGAGGCGGCCTCAGCAGACACAGCTGCCCTTTCTACTCCCACAAGTCTGCCAGACCCCGCTGCCTGCCAGCAGTCGCCCCTTCACTGCTGGAAGGGCCTTCAGGACCCGACGCGGGGCCCTTCGTTATGCTGGCCACCACTCCCCCGGGGGTGGCTGCAGCCTCTGCCCCTCAGCCTGTGGGGCTACTGAGGAGGGAAAGCAGGCTGGAGAGGCCCGCAGCGGCCTGTCCTCCCTGGCAGGATTGGCAGAGAACCTGGAGGCCTCGGGGAAGGGGAGGGGAGGGGATATAAATATTGCTCGCGACACCCCCATCACCTGGGCCCTTGCTCCAGGGCGGGCCAGAGGGGTTCTGTGTGCCAGGCCTGCGCTGGGACGCCCGGGCCTGCAGGCCTCTGAGTGTTAATCAGGCCTCCCAGGGAAGCCATCCCTACCGGGGACCCACCCCGTCGTCCAAGTTCCTCGGCTACTGCCCTGGCCATGGGGAGTGCTGGGAGGCCTGCTTGGCCCGCTGCCGCCGCAGCCTCACAAACAGCTGGGCCTCGCGGTCCCCCTTCCGGCTCTCCAGTAGCTGTAGGATTGGGTCCCCTGTAGAGAGAGGCATGTGGGGGTCAGCCTCCAGGAGGGGCCGAGCCTGGCTGTGGGGAGACACTGCATGGCCCCATTCTCCAGCCAAACCCGGGACTGCTGAGGGACCCTCGCCAGCCACACAAGACAGCCGCACGGACACATCTGGACACATTCACCACCTCGGGCACAGGGGTACAGGTCCAGGCACAGACCAGTGCTGTGCAGGAGGCTGAGGTGGGTCTGTGGTGGTGACTGTCCCCTTGATACGAGAACCAGCCGAGCTCGTCTGCCTCGGTTTGCGCATCTCGGACGGCAGTAATAACGCCTGTCTGCCTCCTTGGCTGGGTACAAGGAGTGGACGTTAATCCACGTCAGGCAGTTAGAACGGGCCCGTCGTAAGTGCGCCAACCCCGGCCAAATCTGACAAGCCCGAGGACTCTTCTCAGATGTACTCCCAGAGGAGAGGAGAGGTGGCTCCTGTCCCCAGGTGAACCGGGTGGCCTGCCCCTGCCAGGGAGAGTTGCACTGCACTCAGCCCAGCTTCAGTTTCACCGGCCTCTTGATATGACATCTGCTCAGCAACACAAGCCACCGCAGGCCCTGCTGGCCACCGCCTCCCAGGAGGCCTTCCTTTGACCCCTGGCCTCGCCTCTCTGGGGGTCCCTGCCCAAGCTGACAGGCTGCCCCTCTGCACCCCCAGCGCCCTGCCAGGCCCACACTGGCAGCCTCGCAGTCTCTGCCCTGCCCTGGACCCCGCCTACCATTGGGTGCCGGGTAGGTGAGGGGCAGGCGGGTCTGCGGCACCTCCCCAGGCTCCTCTGGCCCGTCCAGGCCTGGCACCGAGCACAGAGGCAGGAAGGCCTCCCCTTCCAGGTCATCGGCACCCAGCGTGTCATGGTCCAGCACCGTGAGCAGCAGACAGGCCCCGTCCTTCTGGCACGACTCAGCAGGCACCAGGCTGGGGGGCGGGGGGCAGTGTGGGGCTCAGCTGCCTGCCCCACACTGCCCCCCATGTAGGTCACCCCGATCGCAAGGACGGACAGAGATCACGATGGCAAAGTCCACTCTGCCACTGTGTGATGCCCGCCCTGACCGCAAGCTGAGGCTTTAAACCAGGGTTCCTGTGACCTCAGGCCCACCTGTCTGGAGACCCCCTACCCTCGAAGCCTCTCAGTCCAACAGGTGGAAATGTCTCCCAAGAGTGCCACCCCACCTCCTGGGGAGCAGGTTTGGGGACTGCCAGGAAACCCTGTCCCAGGTGTTGCCTCCCCAGGACCCTGATTGTGACAGGGGAGTCCCCTGGCCTCAGCCAGAAGGAGCAGGCCTGAGAGGCCAGGGCTGGGACCCACTCACAATTCAAAGGTCTCATCAAATAGCGGGTGAAGGTCCTTCTTGTGCTTCTGGGTTTCCTGGGGGGCCAACTCCGGGAACACGTGCCTGGGCTCCAAGGTCAACTGGACAAAGGGGTCACTGGAGCCTGGCAAGTGTCCCAGAGAGGGGACATTGATCAAGGATAGCCCAGATGTGTGCGAGCCCAAGCCATGCCCCCCATCAGCAGCACTGCCCTCTCCTGATGGCCCCGAGGAAGTGCACCCAGAACCCCTGGGCAAGCAGAGGGGACCAGGGCAGGGACACGCCTGCGCTCACCATTAGAGTCCAGGGGCAGCAGGTTGGAGGCGCTCAGCAGCTCCACGCGCAGCCGCTGCTGGGAGGCGCGGTAGGAGGCCTTGACAGTGACCGCCCCCAGCTCCTCTGCCGAGGTTTCTGCCTGGGGTGGGGCACACGGGCAGTGGGCAGCTTCAGCCAGGCAGGTGGGAGGCGGGACCCAGGTGCGCAGCTGGGAGCCTCACCTGCTGCTGGAGGCGGCTGCAGAAGTACTGCTGGATGAGCTCCCGGCTGGAGGCTGCCTGCTGCTCCAGGTCCCTCTGCAGAGCCTGGGAACGGGGACCTCCTCACCCACACAGCCCACGGCCGCCTTCGCGGCGCCCGAGCCAGTGGGAGCAGCCTTTAGATCTGGAGAGCTCCTCAGGCACTGGCCTGGCCCACAGGGCGGGCTCCACAGGGTGCCCACACCGCTTAGAGGAAACTTGGTAATGTTCTGCTGGTGCTTTGTTACAGTTTTAGCAGTTCTGGCCATTTTCCTTCTTGTTTGTACTGGGTCCCCTAACTGGTTCCCCCAACCCCACCAGCTCACTGAAAAGCCCCTACCTGGAAGGTGGGCGTGTGCAGGGCCTCGGACGGCAGGCCACAACCCTCTGCGTAGAAGCAGATCTCCAGATTCTAGAGGTGAGACAGCAGAGGTGGTCTCAGGCACTGCCCACCCAGGAAGGCTAGTGCTGTCACTGGAGACGTTACCTGCAGTGCAGTCTTCAGCCTCCTTGAGGCCAGCGGGCAGCTCCGCTGGGAGCTGGACTCCTCCACCAGCACCGAGAGCGTGTGCGTCCAGAGCAGGGTCAGGAGGCTGGGGTGAGGTGCAGATACCAGCACAGGACAGCAGGTGGAAGGAGGGAGCAGAGAGGCCCTCTGAGAAAGTGGCGGCCTCCAGGGAGCAGACCTCCCAGCTCCTCCCCACTGTCCCCGCCCCACCTGCTTACAGGGGAGGCTGCAGGCATCACCAAACCCCAGCTAATAAGGGGTTGCTCCCCCAGGGACAGAATCATGTGCCAAGATGAGAGTGGCCAAAATGAACAACGGGGTGCCAGCCCAGAGCATACATGAGCGTGTGCTACGTCCTCCTCTCGGAAGCAACGGAAGTCCCCAACAAGGAGAGGGCAGGGAACTATCCAGAAAAGCTGCCAGGTAATTAACGATGAGGGAGGCTTAGATGAAAAGTAGCTAATTTAGTCAATTCTGCACCAGACTCCAGCTAATGGCTTCTGCGACAGAAGGGAGGGAAGCGCCTCTCTTCATGGAGAATGAACTGTTTCTGTGAAAACCCAAGCTGAACGAAAGGCCCATGTGGCCTACAAAATAAAGAAGTGGGCTCCTAGGGGCCAGGGCCACAGTCCTGGGACCTCTGCCACTGACGGCGGCTCTTCGCAGGAGTCTTCACCAGGGATCAGAACCATGATCACTGCAAAGAAAACTCGAATCCTGTTCTCAGGTTCAGCCAGCTTGCTGTGGCGAAGCAGGAGCCTGAGCCGAGTCACCCAGAGCCCACATCCTTAACCTCCACCCGGTTCTGGGCCCTGTGCTGGAGCCCTGCTCTAGGAGACACCCTAACTAGAAGTTCCCCTGGATGGTGGGAGAGGAGTGCCAGCCCCCAGTAACATTAGGAAAGCAGAGAGCAGTGGTCGAGACCCTACAGGCCACCCGGGTGAAGGGAGGAGGGGTAGGCAGGCGCTGCTCAGCCTCAAGGGAAACAGGCTGGTGTGTGCCTGTGGTGAGCACCCAGGAGACAGCATTTAGGCAGAGGCTGGTGCCTCCTCCCCGGGAGCAGCAGGGAGGCAGAGGGCGGTGCTGAAGGAGGCAGCTGCACACCTGCTGAAGTTCTCCTGCACCAAATTGGTGTTCATGTAGCAGAGCTCCACCTCCAGGAACTTCATCAGGGGCAGGATGGCCTGTGGGGCGGGCAGCACGTCTGACTCTGGCCCTTCCAGTGCCTCCCTACTCCCTGGCCCGGACCCCAGGGAAAAAACAGGGTTCATCTCTGGTGTGTATCTTGGAATGTCTGCAGCAGCTGGCCCGTGTCCACCCTCACCCATTCCAACCACAGTCTCCTCTTAGAACTTGAGCCTGCCGTGATCCTGCCCCTGGCCCTTTGCACCTGCTCTGTCCCCGCCCCTAGAAATCCTCAGGGCTTCCCATGCCTCCTTCAGGTCTTGACTCAGCTGCCACCCTCTGAGTAAGCCCTTCCCGAGCCACTATCAAAATCCACTGTGTATGTCTGACCACCAGATGGGTACACGGTACACATGTCCGCATGCGTGTTTATGGTTAGAGCTGTAGCTCTAGTTACATGCACTCACTCGGCTCTTCTTTCACCCGCTACCTACTAGAATGTAAGTGCTAGGGAAGCAGGAATTTTTGTCATGGTGTTCATTGACAGATATATCCTAAACCAATGCCTAGGACGAAGTGAGTGCTTACTAAACAGTTGATGAATTAATGCATAACCATCCCCAAATAAAGGTGCACGTGATCATCCTCCCTGACGGATGAGGAGACTGAGGTCCGCTGTATAAGCAGGGCAGCTAAACCAGGGGGCAGCTGGGAAGGACGCATGCCCAGGTCTGTTTGGCTGCAAAGCCTGAGCCCTTGCCCACTGCAACCCGACACTGGCTGCCAGCGCAAGGGGAGTCTGGAGTCACCCACCCGCCCCCACAGCATCCAAGGAGATGCATTCCTTGCCCATGTCCGGGAGACATATCTGACACCACAGCCTCTTCCCCTTCACAATCTTAGCCCCATAGAGCGACAAAGGTCGGTATGCAGGGAGGTTACTCACATCCTCAGGCAGGACGGACTCCCTGACGCCCACAAGCTTCTGGATGTGCTTGGCGATACCCACCTCCAGCTGGGGACACAAAATGACAGGAGGGAGGTCAGCTTAGCCCCCACGCAAGCTGCATGCATTGGGTTCAGAAAGGGGTGGGGCTTGACTGCAGTCCAGGTCCTCTGGGGGCTTCAGACTGAGGACCAGCAGGGTCAGGCTGCCACATGGGGACCAATACCTGTTTGGCCAGGGTGTGGACGCCGGCGCGGATCTCGTGTCCCAGCCCATCCAGTGCGCCCTGCAGCTGGGCGTGCAGCGTGTTCTGCAGCTGCCCCGGCTCCAGCACGGCCCCCACTCGCTGCTCCAGGGCCTCCCACGCCAGCTGGGCAGGCAGTTTGCCGATCACCAGGCGCAGCTGCTCCATGTCGTTGACCACCACGCACAGCTGGGTACACGGGGCGCAGGGATTAGTTAACATCACAGACTGGAGCGGCCCGGCCACGCCCCTCGCCCGGCCACGCCCCTTACCATGTTGGCTGCCTGACCCTGGTCCTTCTGGCCTGCAGACAGCTCCCGGGCTCGGGCCTTTATCAGGCTGCAATACACCAGGGCCAGCCGACAGGTGTCCTGGGGGTCGGGTCGGAGAGGACGGTCAGTGGAGGGCACAGGAATCTCAGTGACTAGGGGTCTTTGGGATACTGGATTTTGGAGGCTGCCAGGTGGAGACCTTGGGAGAAGCAGGTGCGGTGAGAATGAGAGTGTCCAGGGACCAGGGAGGACACAGGGCTAAGCACCTCCACGAACTTGACGACGATCATGAAGGCCACCTCAGGGTCAGGCCAGTCCAGCTGCCGGGCGGTGAGGCTGATCTGGGCGAAGCAGGTAGACAGGTCCACTGCTGACGTGCTGTGTTTGGTCAGTTCTCCCTGGGGCACCAGCTGGGAACGGGAGAGGGCAGAAAGGAAGGCTCAGAACGTGCCGGGCCCAGCCCCTCCCCTCTCCTCCCGTCAGCCTCAGAGCTCCTGCCACCAGCACGCACAGCGCCGGCGTCTGCCCGCCCACCAAGCTGCATGATCGGTCTGCAAAGAGAAGCCACAGCGAAACCCCAAGGGTATCCAGGGGCCACGTTTTGCACATCCCTGACAAAAGCCCGGTTCGTTCAGCCCGGTTATGGGGTGGAGGCTGCAGGCCCAAGCCATCCCCAGTCTCTTCCCGCAAAGCTGGGACCAAGGCTGCACCTCGTCCATGTGCACGGCTCGCTGCACCCGCGCCAGGGCCTCACTGTATGTCTTCTGCAGCCAAGAGGGGATGGCTGGCTGGAACCAGCGGTGGAAGCCGTCTAGGGCCAGGGCTCCGTCCCTGGGCAGAGTCAGGCCTCAACCTGGGGAAGGCCAGGCCAGCAGGGCATGGGCCCTCCTCCACCCCCTCTTCCTGCCCACCTGTCCGACGGGCCTGGGTCCAGCTGGCAGAGCTCCCTGAGGCTGATGTAGAGCTGGAACAGACTCTCGCCCATCTCTGGGGACACCAGGTCTCCCACCGACGCCATGTGGTCCTGCACCCGCTTGGCCACCTGCAAAGGGCAGGCGTGGGACTGGGCTCCAGAGCCAGGGCGAAGGTGTGGCCAGGACACGAGACTCACCAACCACTGCAGCTCCAGGAAGGCCTTGGAGAAGAGGTCGATCTTGAGGACACTGTGGGGAAGCAGCCGGGCGTGACGGTGGCACCAGGCAGGACCAGTCCCGTCCTGCGCCCACCGCTACCTCGCCTCCCTGAGGCCACCTGCTCACTTGTGGAAGACCTTGTTCCACGTGCGCTGGCACTGGTGTAGATCGCTGACAATGTCCTGCACCAGGCTCAGCAGGGCCTTGCCCTCCTCCAGCAGGCCCTGGCAGGGACAGAGGGGAGCTGAGCGGGGCAGCCCGGCGACTGCCCCCACAGCCCTGTCCAGCCCCTCACCTGCACCATGGGCTGATGGTGCTGCTGCTTCAAGTGGAACCATTCGACGGTGCCAGCCTGCGGGAAGGAGGCCGTGAGCAGGGAGGGGCTGGCCAGCCAGGCACCGCCCTCCGCATCCCCGGGGTAAGCACCACATGTACCCGCAGGGCCTCTGTCACCAGGTGGGGCAGCGGCGCACTGTCGGGACACAGTTCTCCAAAGGCCTTCATCTTGCACATCTGGGCCAGGACCCTGTGGAGACAGCCATGCCCCAGTGCCGGACGCCCTGACCCCCACGCCCCTTTCCCACCCCTGCAGGTGCCCCAGAGAGCGGGGCCGGGGGGAACACTGACCTGAGGAGAGACTGAAGCCGAGCCGGGGAGTCGGGCACGGACAGGGGGAAGACAGAACGGAACCTCCGGACCAGGGAGAGGCCATAGGCCAACAGCGAGCTGAACGAGGCGGCCAGCTCCTCGAGCTGCAGGCCCAGAAGAGGCCGTGAGGCCGGGACAGCCCCACCTGCCCCACCTGCCCCACCCGCTGGTCCACCAGCCCACCTGCTCCTCCCTGAGCCGGCCCTGGATCCACTGGTACTCAATGCTGGTGATGGGGTGTAGAAGGCAGCTGCTGGGGAACTCCAGGCTCTGGTAGAGGCGGCTGTAGGCCAGCCACTGCCTGCAGCAGACAGGAACCCTCAGCCCGCTGCGGGGACTTCCCTCCCGCTGTGCCTGGCCCGGCTGGGCAGCGCCTCCCTCTGCCCCGAAGCCTCCTGGGTACCACCACTGAGGCTGCAGAGCAGTAGCTAAAGATGACTCACAGGGATTTTTTTTGTTCTCGTAAGTGCTTTTTTTTTTTTAAAGAAGGTGGAAGGCAGGCAGGAAAGAAGGCAGGCAGCAGGCAGAAAGGAAGAGAGAGAAGGAAGAAGCATTTATTTAGTTGTTCATTTTAGTTGTGGACTCATGAACCAGGGTCCCTGGGCTGAATGTGGACATCCCAGGTACGGGCTCAATCCCTGAGCCGCCAGGCACGCCCGTAGGTGGTTTTCAAAAGCATAAATGAATCACCCATCTTTTAGATGAGGATATTTGTGATTCAGAAAGTCAGGGTTTCTGGTTTCTTTTGGAAAATCAGGTTGGGGACTTGAGCCCACTGGACGGGTGATGTCATGAGATGATGACAGAGTTAAAACGAGGTTTGGGGGGTGGGGCAAGCGAAGGAGGCTGGGAGACGAGCCCCCAGGGACAGACTGTCCCCTGGGTCACAGCAGCATTGGCACTGGTGCTTGGGCCCCGCGGCAAACGAGGCCTCACCCACTGCCTGCCTGTCTCGGCCTCACTGCATCCCAGACAGCCAATGCCCGCCTTCCTGGAGCCGGCCCTCCCCAGCTCACCTGCTGCCCACTCAAGTGCCAACTCCAGGCAATCCCCCCTTCCTTCGCATTTGTCATGACACTGAAAGGTCTGTGAACTGGAACGTGCCCCTTCCTGGGGCTCCTACGAGCGACCATGCGCTGGGGCGGTCACAGGCCCCCCACAGTCATGTCAGCGCACAGATTTGTTGGCTTGGGAACGGGGCCAGGGATCCATCTCAAGTGGCCACAAGGACTCGGGAAGTGGAGGGAGTGAGGTGGCCAGATGGCAATCACAATGGACACAGACCCTGCCCCCACCGCTGCCCAGTGAGAGCCCCTACAGCCCCAGCACTGAGGCTCTCGAGATGCTGGAGGTATCACTCCATCCAGGTCATTGCCAGAGTTTGCAAAGGTGGCAACTGTTTCACAAATGTGGGCCAAACAGGGCTCCCCAGGGGGGCGCATGCCCGGCCAGCTGGTCAGGGAGGCGGGAGGGTGGGGCCTCACAGACACCATCCCGGGTCGCCAGGGCAGGGCACTCACGCCATGGACTGGTGGAAGTCAGACAGATCCTTCTGCGTGGCGTGGAGAAAGAGGATGGTGGCAGCCTGGGGACTCAGTGACCCGTCCCAGGAGGTGCTGCCGGCCTGCGGGGACAGGTGGCAGGGCGTCAGGACGTGGCAGGCAGGCAGGCCCTGTCCCTGCCCTGCCTGGAAGGACAGTACCTGGTGCTGGGTGACCTCGTGTGACACGAGCTGCTGCAGCAAGTGGAGGTGCACGGTATAGCTGGGCTGGGAGCGGCTGGCGGCTGTGGCTCTCTGCGGGGGGCCGGCGCGGTGAGGGGGCGCGGGGGGGCGCCTCACCCACAGCCTGTCCTTCCTGCCCGGCCGAGCCACGCAGGCCCACGGCGGGGGGGGCGGGACGGGGACCAGAACCTACCCGCTTGTGAATGAGCTGGAACTGGAGGTGGCACTGGCCACGGTTTGGGTAGGTCTCAGTGCAGGGCTCCAGTGGGAACCACTGGTCCTCCCGGCAGCGCAGGTCCTGGCCGATGCCGGGGGCAGGGGTGGCGATGGAAGCAGACCCCAGGCTGTGGGTGCAGACCCAGACCCTTCCCCGCACCCCTCATTCCCCTGCAGGCTCTCCTGGACCACCCTCCCCACCCCACTCACCTGGAGCCTGAGAACCACGTTCCCCAGAAAGTCATCCTGGCCTTTGTCTTTCCGGGCCTCCTTGAAGATCCTGCTCCAGCGGGTGCGCGAAGGGAGGCCCAGAGCCCGAAGAGTCAGGCTGGGCGCCTCCACCCGTGGCCCCTGCGCCTGCACAGAGCCCGCAGCCCAGCCGGGTGGCGCGCCCCTCCTTCCCCACAGCGCTCACCTCCGCAGCCCATGCAGGTCTGTGAGCTCTCCCAGCTTCTGGCGGACAGACTCCACGGTGTCCATGTCCCTGGGGGGCAGAGGGTTTGAGTGGGAGGCGGGGAGGGCGCCAGAGCCCTGCCCCCTGACCAGACTGCGCTCACACCCGCGCCCTTCCCCGGCCCGACGTGCAGGCCTGGGCCTCACCACATGTCCAGGTGGAAACTCGAGTTGTTTATGTCCTCAAATTCGCTGGAGAGACAACAGGGAGAAAAGGGCAGGACTGAGGGTCTCGGGGGCTTAGGCTCCCCCGACGGAGCCTGTCCACCAAACTGCCATCCCCAAGAGCACCCAACCTTGAGTCTTAGTCCCTGCAACCTCCCTTCCTCCCTCCTTTTTGCTTTCTTGTAAGTCAGGCAGAAACGAAGACGAGCAGAGACAGGCAGGCAGGCAGGAAGAGAGAGAGGGAAGCAAGCGCTTTATTTAATTTAATTGTACATCCTGGTTGTTCCTCCCGGCCTTGGGGTGCGAATTTGGGATGTATGCGGACTATGCCTGCCGAAGACAGAGGACCTAACTACCTAACCACTACTCCACCAGGGTGCGCCTCCTCCCTCTTTTTAAGATGAGGCTTCAGGCTACCTCCTAAATCAACCCAGAAGTGCCGGGCCCCCCAGCACATGTGGCTTTTGTGTCATTGCTATCCCCTCCCCTCTCCTCCTCCCAGGCTCCTCCTCCCATCTTTGCCCAGTGCCAAACCCCCTCCCCAGCCAGGAAGTCCTGCCTGTCTCACGGACAGACGGACGGGGCCCACCACCTACAGGATGAAGGTCTCCTCCCAGACCGGGCTGAGTGTCTGCGCGACGACCTGGGTGCGGTGGGTCTGCTCCTCCGGAATGGTGTGCTTCACCACGGCCTTCTGCCGCCGCCGTGTGCTAGGGCTACCCCCGGGCACGCCTGCCCCCTGCTCGATGCCCAGCAGGCAGTAGGGGTCGCTGAAGCCTGGGAGGAGGGGGAGGCCGCCAGGGTGTTGGCTGGGCTCCCGGGTGAGACCCCCATCACTCCTCACCTGGGGTGGGGTCACCTCCTGAGGAGAGGAAGGACCCCAAGGGCAGGAGTGGTGGGAGGTTTGAGAATGCACGTTCCCACCAGGAGTTCCTGGCGGATGGCAGACAGACGGTGAGGGAACCAGGAAGGAGCCGGGAGAAGGCCCATGGCCCAGCGCTGCTCACCGCTAACGTCCTTGCCCAGGATGCCCTTGGCCTGCTTCACCGTTGCCTTCAGACAGAACACTGGCTTCTGCAGGGAGGGGAGCGGGCCTGAGTCCCAGAGCCGGCTGCCCGGAACCCGTCCCGCCCAGACTGGCCGCCACGCTACCTCGAGTTCCTGGGCCTGCTGCAGCATCTGCTGGTGCTCCACCGGCTCCATGCAGAAAGCCTGGGGGCAGGGGAGCGGGGCTTGGGTGGGCGCCAGGCAGGAGGGGTCCCCGCTTCAGGAAGGGGGTCGGCAGGTGGGTGGGCGGACTCACCTCCTGCAGGTAACGCAGCAGCTCGGAGGCCTCCGTCACATGGCCGGGCTCGGGCTGCCCCAGGCGGTGCAGGACCGTGTAGAGGGCCTCCTCGTAGAGCTGGGCCCGCTGGGGACACAGCACGGTCACTCGGGGTCGCTGTCCACCCACTGGCTGCCCTGGGCACCAGTCCCACGTGCCCAGATTGGAGACCAGGTGCCCGGACCCCCACCCAGGCTCCAGCCGTCTGCCGCAGCCAGGAAATGATGGGGGTATTCGGGAGGTGGCTCCCAGGGCTGCCGTACCCGCCCCACCGCCCCCCGACAGTCTGAATCCTACCTCCTCCGGGGAGAAGTGGTGGGATGGAGGCTTGATCTGGAGAGCAAGATGAAAAGACAAGGTGCTCTGGGGGTCTGGAGCAGAGCTGGCCAGGGCCGGGGAGGCAGGGGGCCAGCTGCCGCGGGCACCCAGCCCCAGTGCTGCCCACCTGTTCCCACAGCAGGGGACCTAGAGGGCCGGCCCCGGCGCCCCCCTGCTCGCCCCCGGGCCTGCCGTGGCTGAGGTCCATGGGTGTTCGGCTGCTCTAGAAGCTGAGCCTTCAGTACAGTGGCCCCAACCTCCTTCCTTCCCCAGAGGAAACAGCTCTGCTTATCAGAGGCCCAGCTCCACTCCGCACAGCAGCGGCGGAAGTGAAGCCCAGCAGTTGAGGCTGGAGGCCAGGCGCAGGCCGAGCAGGCCCGGGGGCTGCTCAGCTGGTCTCCCAGAAACCCAGCCCACAGCAGACACCCCTGCCCAGCGGAGCCTGTGCCTTTGGAGCTGCAGGAGCAGAGGGCAGGGGAGGCCACCCCTCACAGAGGGAGGGGCAGAGAGAGGCTCAGCCCCTGGCCCCTGGGGAACACCTGAGGGAACACAGGGCTGACCCTCACTGCCCTGCTGACCAGGGCCGGGACAGTGGAGGGACCACACCCTCAGCCTCGGCTCCACAGGCGGGGCCGGCAGCCCAATGACAGAGCCCCACGCAGGCTGGCTTCTCTGGTCCCTGAGGTCACTCCTACCTCTTGAGCCGTCTGGGGCAGAGGACCCTGCAGATCTCTGACCCTGCGCCGCCTTATCTTGATGGCCTGGCGCAAGAGGGGAGGGCGCCGCTGGGAGTGCCAGAGGGGTGTCGCCATGGTGGCGGCTCTGGCTTCCCCTCCACTGTGCCCGCTGCCGCTGGGAGTAGATAGTAAGCCACAAGATTGTGCAAAGAGCCTGGGGCTGTCAGCCTGCATGGGGGTGGGGAGGGGGACAGGGTGCGCGTGGAGGAGGGTCAGATCGGGGGTTTCACCACCTGGCGGGGCACACCTCCCTCTGTCCTACAGGCTGGGCTCCTGTGTGCTCTCCCAGGCTGGAGGCTGGAGGCAGACCCAGTGGGCGGGTCCGGCCCCACCCTGCCCTCCCCTGGGCCCTGGGAAGGGCCCAGTGCTCCCCAGCAGGGGGCAACAGGGCCAACCCACATCGGCCACCATCCCTGGTGGGCCGACGGAGCTCTTGCCCATAGCCTGGGCCCCAGACCTGGGGTGGGGTGGCCAGGGCATGGGGGCCCAGAGACATCTCCCCAGCACACAGCCAAATGCTGAACCTGCTCAGCCTGCTCCACCCCACTGGGGACATTCCACTGAGGTGACTGGGCCAACTGGTGCCCGGCAGGGATGTCCCAATGGTCCCCACCCCCACAAGGGCAGTCAAGAAGGTGCTTTCTTCAAATGCCCTTGTAGGGGGCCTAGCCAACCCAAGGAGCTCCTGGGTGGAGCCACGGAAGGAAGAGGCTGGGGAGGCGGTGCCGCCTGTCCTCTCCTGGTCCAGAAGGGACAGAAGTGGAGGCTCCAGTGCCCGACTCCTCCGCGCCCCAGACCCGCTGATCCCACACCCGGGGCCTTCCTCCAGGTCAGAGCCCAGGAGACCCAGGCTGGGACGATGACTTTGCAGCTACCCCCAGCAGAAGTTCCTGGGGAGGTTGGAGGGGCAGAGACACAGAAGTCTCATTCCGTCTCTAAGGCTGCCGGACAGTGCCTGAACCACTGACACTGTCCCACAGGCCCCGGGGCACTCGGCTGCGGGTGCTACTGCTGGGCAAGCCCATGGAATGGAAAGGGGAAGCTGGACCTCCCTGAGGCCAAACAGGCCAGGAAAACAAGGGCCTCTCTCAGCAGGAGGGAACACTGTCCCCCTGCCTCCCCTGGGGCCTCAGCAGCCAGCCTGCTCTTGTCCCTGCAGACGCGCCTAGGTCACACAGAGCCGGACAGGTCCAATTACTTCATTTTTACTAGTTCACATTTTCGGCAAACAAATCAAGGTGCAAACAGGGTTTATTTCACATTAATATATTAACTGGATTTCTTTCTTTTTTTTTTTTTGTCAAATAAATAGGGTTTTCTCCTTAAATAAACCATCTCCTCACTTCATGGCCAGTCCAAGAGCAAATGAGGGTGAATTTTAGTGCATCCAGGGGGCAGAGTGCCAACCAAGCAGGAAGCTTAAGAGGAAGAGGGCAGCCCCAGGCTGGCAGGGTCACAGGCAGCTCACAGGCCTAGGCCAGGCCTCGGGTCTGGGGCCCTTGTTTCCAAGCCCCCAGCAGCGCCCCCACGCCATGACCAGTAGACAGGACAGGTATCCTCCAGCTGTGGCTTGAGGAGCCCCCTCTAGAGGAAGAGACAAGAGGTGGCCAGGAAACCCCCAGAAACACTAGCAGGGCAGCAGGGGGCCCTCCTAGCTGTGGTGGCCTGGTCTTGATACCACCCAGCCCCTGGCAGCTCAAGACAAAGCTCTGTGAGTCACACAGCGGAGGCAACAGAAAGCCCATGACAGGGCCAGGCAGGCAAATGTGACGGGGCTGGAGCACAGGGGACTGGAATGCAGGCTGATGTCCTTCAGGAGGCACAGACCAGAGAAGGGAATGTAAGTGGGGCCTGGCGGGGCCCTAGGAAGACGTGACCTTGGGGGGCCAAGCGTGAAGTGGCTGCAGAACAAGGGGTCTGGACTGTGGCGGAGGAGGTGGCCAGAGTCCCTCCATGGCCAGAAGCTATCGGAACCAAACCGGAACAAGGGGGCACGCGCTCCCAAGGAGAACCCGAGGTGGCGGGGGGCTGTGGGCCAGCATGGGACGCTGGGAGGTGCCACCCGAGTGCAGGCCCCTCCATGCCACCTCCTGGTCAGTGTTTTGTCGTCGGACTTGGAGAAGCAGCGGGCCTTCTGCCGCCCCACCGCAGGCTGTCCCGCGGGGACAGGGAGGGGACGAGGGGCGAGCGGGGCGTGGAATCTACTGGGTCTTCTTATCTTCCGGGGGGCAGTAGGGAGGCGGCGGGAGCTGGTTCTGAGGAGGAAGAGCGCTCGAGTTAGAAGGTGCAGGCAGACAAGGTCTCCGGCCCTAGACCCCGCAGACCCTGCTGCGCACGCGCGCACCCCGCTCACCGTGGGCATGTAGACGCTATGAGGGTTGCCTGGGTTGTAATAGGCGGTGGCAGCTGCCTCTGCAGCCTTGGCTTCGGCTGTGGGAGTGAACACACTGGGATGAGCCCCAGGTGCCCTGGAGCTGCCCCCAACCCAGACACCCCGCCCGGTTCCCCTTCTGCTTGGGACAGTGGGGGCTGAGGATCCAGTGGCAGCAAGAACACACCATCTCCTGAGCGTTTTCCGCACTCCATGCTGTCCCTTCCAGTCCCTTCACCCTCCCCAACCCCACCAGGTGGAACGGTCACCAGGCCACCATCTGCCTAAGAGAAGATGGATCTCCAGGGACCTGCCCAGCCCCAGGCCACATGGCTAAGGGACAAAGCAGGGACAGGAGCAGCTCTTCCCCTTCAGATCATCACATTGCCCGTCCCCTGGGGTCCATCCCCAGGCAGGGTGGGCCGCTTGCCACGCAACCATGGCAGACGGTTGGTCCCCAGGACTGACAACCCAGGGCTTCACCTGCCGGGGTGGAGGGGACATCAGGGCCGCTGACCGGAGGCTCCATGGGCCCAGGGTAGGGCGGCGGCGGGGGCTGCATATATCCCATGGCCCCGTCCATCATGGGAGGTCCTGGATAGAACTCTAAACAGCAAGAGAGTGACAGGGACCGCATGAGCAGCCCAGCCGGCTCCTGCAGTGTGTCCTCGAGGCGTCTGCCATTTTTCCATGAGGCCTGTCCCTGGCCTGGTGGGTGGTTAGTGGGTGGGGGGCGAGGGGCAGCAGCAAGGACACACTCACCAGGCGGGGGCGGTGGGTAGGGGTAGCCGGGAGGGCAGGGGTACATTCCATTGGCGACTGGTGGGGGATAAACATAGGCCCCGCCGGGCATGTAAGAGTACCCATAGGCTCCAGTGGGGGCTTCACCTCGGGACGCTACAAGGACAAGGGGAGAGAGAGATGAGTGTCGCCTGCCAAGGGCTGGGGGAGGCGGCCCACCGCCTGCTGAGGGGAGCTGCAGGGGCCCAGGAGCTACAACAGACACCCTTACTCCACACTACACGGCTCCCACCCATGCCCGGGGTGAGGAGAGGGGTCAGCTGGGGACTGAAGTGAGAGCCGGGATGGCGGAGGTCAAGGGCAGGGTGGAGGGGTGGATGGAAGGCAGGAGGGAGGCTTGGGGATGGCAAAAAGGATGGAGGTTGCTGGGCCTGGAGACTGGGTGAGGATGTCTGTGGAACACGTCCCTCGGGGACTGAAAATGGTCTGATGGCAGCTTAGGTTTGGGTTCGTTTGCTTTTATGAGGCCACAGTAAAATGTCCTTGAGTCCAAACAGCTTTGTCAAAGAGCAGGGACCCAGCCATTGAACACTGGGACAGAGTTGATGCTAATGACAGGGTTCCCCCAACACCCAGCCCATCAGCTAGGGCCGAGACTTAATCTGAGCACTTGAAATAGAGACAACAAAGAGCAAGGGAATTCCAACAAGCCACAGGTCCCGGACCCGGACCCGGACCCGGACCCGGACCCGGACCCGGACCCGGACCCCGCGCTGAGAGCCGGGCTACCTTGAGAAGCCACCTGCAGCATGCGCTGGCCGAACTCGATGGCGCCCCCTGCCGTGAAGGTCAGCTTGTAGGACGCGGAGCCTTCCCAGCCGCCTGAGGGGAGCAGGGATCACTCAGGGAAAGAGCCCGGCTGAGTCTGGAGCCACCTCACTCATCCGTGGGCTCCAGGCCCAGCTGCCACCTGGAGGCCTGCGGGGAAGGGGCTGGCTCCACAGCACCTGCCTCCTTGCTCGCGGTCTGGGCCTGTCTCCCAGCAGCCCGCGCCACCCTTCAGACCGCGCGCGTGCGTGTTCTGTGTTCTGTAGTCTTCTTGCAATAGGTTTGCCCTCACACCCACTTAAAGCAGCTTCGCAGGAGCACGATGACATTCACGTCAGTGCAGACCTTTCCTCCCAAGGGGCCTAAGGACGGACCCCGCCCCACTAGCCTGGCTTTGCCCAAAGGGAAACAGAAGCCCGACAGCAGGCTGGGCCTGGCAGGGTGAGGGGCACAGTGAGTCTGTGAGAGCCGCCGGCGGCAGGGGGGACCCTCCAGGGGACAGACGGGTGTGTAGCAGAGGTCCTCCCCAGAACCCGACACGATGGTTCTGAACTCTCCCAGGTCACAATAAGCACTTTCACTTGGTTTGCGGTCATTCTGCACCCTGCCCGTGGCCACCCAGGCCCCCTCTGCCGGACACAGGGCAGCCTGGGTGTGGGTCTCCAGTCCATGAGCAGCACAGGCTAAGGGGCTAAGGGCCCGAGGACAGCGGCTCCGGGCAGCAGTCAGGTGTCCAGAGCGCCTCTTGAAGCCCGTGTCCCTGAGTTCTCCACACCCTAGCCCGTCACCCACCTCCTGCTTCTGCTTTCACTGTTCCCTTGATGTAGTTGGCACCAAACACGGGCTGCTTGATCTCACAGTCCTTCATCAGGTAAAAGGGCATCATGAAGGACTGCATGGTGTCCTTCCCCTTGGACAGAAAGATGACCTGCAGGGGGAGAGGACGAGGGCCATCACCACCAACCTTCCTGTGGGTGACGGTCCGTCCCCGTGGGGGAGCAGCATCTGACGTGCTCTGGGCACCTGAACACTTTCAAGTCAAGGCCCAATGTGCAGTCTGGCCGAGACCAGCCGGTGTGGGTGTGAGGACAGCATGCTGCTCACAGCAGAGCGCACGGGGCAGAGGAGCCAGCGGCTCTGCCCTCCACGTGGAGGCTGTGGGGCAGGTGAAGGGGCCTGTTCAGCAGGAGCCTGGCTGAGAACGACAGGAGGCAGGGGCACGAGGTCCTGGGGGCAGGGCGCTGCTGTAAGCCTCCCCCGCTCACAGCCTCAAGGGGCTACAGGAGTCTCTGTACCACGCTGGGAGACCCTTCTCTTCCAAACCCACGACAATCTGTGCCGCGTGACGCCACTCCAATCACAGGTGGTCTTCTGAGACTCCTGTCCCCACTAAGTCCTGCTGACTAACCCTTGAAAACATGCTTCTTTTCTCGCCCCCAGCCATCTGGGTCTAAGCCTGGGGTCGCGACAGGAAGCGCCCCTTTTCCAAGGATGCCAGGGGCCTCTCGGCATGCACGTGGGTCTCTCTCGGGTAAGGCCGAGTCTGCAGCCTGGCTCTGCAGTCTGCTGGGCTCTCTGCCCAGCCCGGAGGCGGGGGCCAGGCGACGGGGTCCTATTTACCACATTCGTCACGCTGGATGGGCACAAAGGCCTCCCAGGCTACTCTATACTCTTAGACGCATCAAAACAGCCTCTCCCTTCGGGTTCTCAATCCTCCCACAGTTGACTCCACCTCCAGGGAGATTCTGCAGCAAAGCCCCTGGCACTTGCCCGGATTCAATGCCCAGCAGTCAGGTCGGCTGTACAAGGAGCCTGACGGTTCTGGAAGCCAGGAGCATGTGACGGAGGAACTGACGCTCGCTGGGGTTCAAAGGGCGCTGGCCTCACGTGGCTCTGGCTGACACAAGACTCCCATCCCTCCCAGGAGCCAAGAGCCCCCAAACCAACCATCACACTATGTGACTCACCCGATATGGGGTCAGGTAGATGGTGCCTTTCTTGGTCCCTCTGAAGGCCTCTGGCACATTCTTCATGTCATTGAATGTAAGCTCCACGTGGTCATAGGACATTAGGATGCTGTGATGGGAGAGGAGAGCCCTTGATCAGAGTCTGGCGTCAAAACCTGCATCCTCCAGGGACGGACCCTCTGGGCAACGAGCTGCATGACCTGCTTCCTCTTATACCTGTTTCAACAGAGCTGCATGGAAACTAGTAACATGGGAGAGGCGGGACACCGGGTTTCTAGAGGATTCCCCCGAACCTCATTACATAGCCCCCAAGCTGCCAGTGCAGAACAGCAGGCCCCTCGAGATGCTGTGACCCCTCAATCAAGTTAGATGGTTGGGGTTGGCTCTTCTGTCTTCTCCCGAGTCCGACAGGTGAGCTGTCTGTCGGTTTGTCTTTAACCCTAACAGCAAGTGTGCTGAGACGCGGCTGCGCGTTACTTCAGGCTCCTTCCACCCTGGGGCTCTGAAGCTGGGTCTGCAGGGACATTCAGAAAGCCCCAGAGATGAACATGGACGTGCATTTTTCTGGAAGCGTCCACAACTTCCAACACCCTCAATGGGGATGATGACTCGAAGAAAGTAAGGTTCGCTATTTTAACCCCAAATTTTAAATACTGAATTGAAACTTCAAAGACTGTATACACATTTCTTTCCAGAACTGAGGCTGAGGCATTCTCTGAAACCAGGGGCACCCTTATTTGGCAGCACTAAGCCCTAAGCAAGGTAGCAGGCCCAGCAGGAAAGACACATTCTTACCCCAGGAAAGTAGAGAAAGGAAAACAGTCCCAGGAGATGTTACCAAATGGCATCCAAAGGGTACCAGGAGGGAAACTGGCTGTACATGGAGAGACCACAGACCAGGAGTAATGTGAAGTTTCTGATTATAAGATAAGGTCTGGGTTCACAGGATTTCATCTGTCTTCTTCCTGCCTCCAAATACCACAGCTTGCTTCATGGGGAGGGTAAGCAGCAAACAGTACTGGTACCAGTACAGAGAAGCACAGCTCAGGAAAAAGGTCATCACCAGGCCCAGGCTCGGCCATCACGCCCTGCGCGGTTAGGGTGGAGGGAAAGCCAGCATTCTAAGGTCCGGGGCAGCGAGGGTTCTCTGACTCGTCAAGCATTCCTGCTTACAGGCCCCAGGCTGGGGGCTGGCTTGAGCAGGTACAAGGCTCTGGCCATCTCATCTCCTTTACGGACTCAGTTTTCTCTGGGATGTGGACCATGTAAAGCCCAGAGACCTGGCTCCAGATAGGGCAGGGACCAAAATAGGCAAAAGGAGCTTCCTGGCAGCTTAACAGTTAAGTCCCTGGCCTCCAGCGGGCACAGTTCACATAGATCCCAGGGAGCCACGTTCACATGCCAGAAGGGGGGTGGTGGTAGTGGTGGTGAAGAACCAAGATGAACAACTAAATTAAATAAAAGTGCTTCTTCCTCCAGTCTCTCCCTGCCTGCCCACTGCCTTCATTCCTGCCTGCACCTTTCCTTTAAAATAATGAAAATGCTTCTTTCTCTTCTCCCTCTCTTTCTTCTTCCCGCTCTCTCTCTAAACATAAAAACTTGTTTTCTGCCTTCAAGAGCGGCTTAGTCAGCACAGCTGCCTGACTGGATTCACAAAGCCTCACCAGGAAGAGGTGAAGGCAGACAGAAAGGTGAGGTGGGGCGGGGTGGGAGGGGCGGAACCTTGAAGCTGGGAAACTGCTCCGAAGAGTCAGGCGTTGCTGAGAAAAAGGCAAGGGACCAACCTGCCCAAGGATGGACGCCGAACACTATCCCCGACTCTCACCCGAGCCCGTTTCGCACGCGGGGACTCGGCAGTGCTGGGGGGCACGGGCAAGCTCTACACGCACAGTGACGTCGGTTCCCTTTGGAGTGAAGCTCCCTTGCCTAGAATCCCACCTCAGCTGCTTACTGTGCTGTGAACCCGATGACCCAACCTCTCGGTACCGGTTTCCCTACAAGTAAGCTGCGTACAATAGCATTTGCAGGTCAGCATTTACGTATTAAACAAGGAACAAGAGTTGCAGTTACTTGTAGTGACACATACAAAACCCCCACAGCCATCCTTTCTGAAACTCTTTCCCACTTCAGAGAGACACGACTCTGAGAGACGGGCTCGACCACAACCCGTAGGCCCCACGGGGCCCCACGGGGCCCCCAGGTCCCCCGAGCCTCCCGCCCCCGCCCCC